>JARYGA010023982.1:0-49783 GCA_030545235.1 Helianthus tuberosus | reverse complement strand
TCTTCAAAACAGAGGTTTGGATCATCACCTTATCTGTATATGTTTTTGATATTTGTGATGTTTTTGTGAAAATATTGTTTGGATCATCATCTTATCCGTATCTCTTCATCTTCATCATCTTCATGTTTTTGTGAAAATATTTGTGATATTTGGATCATCATCTTATGTGTATCTCTTCTCCCAACTTATGAAGGTTTGTTTGTGATGTTTTTTTGTGAAAATATTGTTTGATTCTTGTGGGTTTTTGTCTCGGGTATCAAAACAGAAGGTTTGTTTGTGATGTTTTTGTGAAAATATTGTTTGATTCTTGTGGGTTTTTGTCTCGGGTATCAAAACAGAGGGTTATCTTCATACGGGTTAGTTTTATATTATATGAATTTTGTTAATTTTTACCAATAAATCCTTTCTTTTTTTTATGTAGTCAGCATGAATACGGTACTTTGTGGGTTGACTTTGCTTGTATACGGAATGAATACGGTTAAATAACCCATATATGTAGTTAGATCTTGGGTTCACACGGTTTCAATGTTGGTAACAAAACAGAGGTTTTGTTTGATTCTTGTGGGTTTTTGTCTCGGGTATCTGTTAGTGCATTTATGTCTATCGCCTTCGTCAATCCGATCCGTAGCAAGAAACAGTTCAAAACGAGTCGTTATATTAGTAATAGCTAGACAAAAAGGCAAGGTGGCATAATTGTAATAATGAGAAATCTCATTAAAATCCAAGGCCTATAAATAGGAGCTTTATGTTTAGATTAGAGACTTTTGGCTCATTTGTGTTTTAGAGAGCTCTAGATCTAGAGAGAGATTCTAGAGAGAGAAAGTGATTCAAGGTGTTGTACTTTATCAAATCTTATATAGAATCACATTTATATTACATCGTGTGTGTTAGGTCGCGTTCGTTTACGGATTCCGCACGTCATACGTTCGTTTTGCAATCGTTTCGAAGTCAAAACCGGTCCTACAAGTGGTATCAGAGCAGGAGCTCGATTGCACTGATCTATCACACATTTCCGCGCAGAAAATCATCAGATTCTGATCCGAATTTCATCTATTTCTTCATCTTTTTCATTTTTTTCACGTTTTTCACTGAAAATCGTCAAATTGAACAGGTTTTTACGGTCCAAAATTTATGATTTTTTGATATGTTGTGCGAAAACACCGGATCTATAACCCTACCAAGTTTCAGATCCTAATTCCTAGCCGTTTAGGAGAAATCTGAGTGTTTAGGTCCGTTTTCGTGTCATCAGCTTAATTCCGTTTGAATCTGCCATATTCCGTTTGAAATTCAGTATTGCGTTTGAAATTGAATGGTTATCCCGTTTGAAAGATGAATCCCGTTTGAAAATGCATGGTGATTACGTTTGAAACATGTGGTCCGTTTGAACTGAGTGATTAATACCGTTTGAGGATTGTATTCCGTTTGAGAATTTTGTTTGAAAGCAGCCATCTCGTTTGAAAAATCGTGCTATTCCGTTTGAAGGAGTAATTCTGTTTGAGAATATCGTTTGAAACATGAATTCCGTTTGAATGGTATAATAGTTGCATGTCAAGTAAGTCCGTTTGAAAACATCCAAATCGTTTGAACATCACCGACCCATGTGCTTTGACTGAATGAGTTGAGAGGTCTAATAAGTCTTTGTTGTCAGCCCACCATATCATCGGCCCAATCAGTAGATCTTGTGATTCGAGAAGTTAAAATAAATAGCATCAGTAGATATTGTCGGCACAATTAATTGAATTGATAAAACATATTAATCGGTTCAATCAGTCGAGCTAAAGTGTTAAGGCCCATGTGACTTCAGTTTTCGGTCCAATCACTGATTTTGTGTGTTATAGATTGTCGGCAAATTGTCTTTGATAGTATCAAACTGCATGTGAAATCATTAATGCATTGCATGTGTATATTTTGAAAATCACATTTATTTGTTGAGATCCAAAAGTATTTGTCGTGTAGTGTGACTCGATTGAAAAATCAACTCACACGGATTGATCAGTCAAGGTTCAAGTCTCATGGTTTGATCATTCAAAGGTCCAGTCCACTTGAACTGTGGTCCAGGTCGTGTCTTTGTGAATCAGGTCGGTTGAATGTGATCCGGATCATAGCAGTTTTGCACGGTTTGACAACTTGAACTTTTTTCCGCACAGAATATTCACCAGTCCGAGTATTGTTTTGATTCAGTTATTTGATAGTGTTTAAACAGATAAGTGTTTGTTTGTTTGTTGATTCAAGGTTATTCAAAGATCAAACCATGGCTGAAGAATTCTACAATACGTTTTTCAACGCGTTCACATCTGAATCTTCCGAGATTACAACTGTTACCCCAAAAACCATCACAAAAGCGATCAATGAGAACATCAAGCATGATAATTTCTACGGAACACACTCAAAGCCACCAACTCTGGAAAGCATTGAGGATTATACGTGGTGGAAAGAACGGTTTCTTAACTGGGCAAAAGCATATGCGCATGAAAGCTGGTTCTGTTTAGAGTTTGGATATGAGAGACCAAAAGATGATAAAGGCAAAGAACTCCCATTCAAGAAATTATCCTAAGAAGATAAATCTGAATTTGCCGCCGAACAGAGAATGATTGCTTTGATCCAGTCGGCAATCAGAAATGATATTTTTGCATTGCTTAACCATGATGGGCCGTCAAAATCTGTTTTGGAAGCTTTACGAGTTAAAGCTGAGGGGGGGTAAACAGATTAAAAAGAACAAAATTGTTTTATTAAAGAAAGAATTCGATCTATTTGATAGTTTAAAAGGAGAGACTGTGAGACAAATGATTGAGAGGTTCTGTCATCTTAAAATTGAACTTGAACGTTTTGAAATCATGAAAACAAGAGAGGAACTTATAGACAAAGTGATTGAAGCGTTACCACGAGCTGATCAGTGGCAAACGTTTGTTTTTATTTTGAAAAATGATGCTTTGTATGAAACAATTTCTCTTGATAAATTGTTTGAAAAGATTGAAACTCATGAGCTTGAATTGCAGAAACAGAACAAGATGAGCAGTTCTTCACATCAACAGAATGTTGGCTTGTACTACAAAGGAAGTTTACCTTCAGAGAAAATTGTCAGTTCACCAAAGACAGCATTCAGTGGTGAGAGGACACAAGAGCCACAAAAGAGTTCATCAAATTATGATCCGGGTTATCATTCATCGGCTTCAAAAGCTGGTTCTGAAGAAGCAGAGGAGATACTTTGCAACATTGCTCTTAAGTTGAAGAATTCTCCTGCAATGAGCATCAATGCAGCTAAGCAGCAAATGAGTTTCCTTGCATCTGTTCTGGAATCGTATGAAGGTCTTGTAGCTGGAAAAATTGGAAACTCCGAATTGACCAAAGAAGACTACGACCAGATTGATCCGGAAGAGATGGAGCTCATTGACATCCGTTGGTGCTTAGCAAGTTGCATCCGAAGAGCGCAGAGGTATATGGAGATTACTGGGAAACAATCTCTTGGAGGTGCATCAACAAATCTTGGATTTGACAAATCCAAAGTGACATGCTTCAAATGTAAGCAGAAAGGTCATTTCAAGAGAGAATGCACTAATTCTGCAGTTGGTGGAAATGAACATCCGTTCAATGATGATTACTACCGAAAGGCAATCTACCATCGAAGCAGAGAAGAGCCAAAGATGATTGAAGATAAACCCACATCGAGAGCTTGTTTTGTAATTCAAGATGATGAAGGTTTTGATTGGTCCGAGATATGTCAAGAAGAAGATCGTTTGGAGAATGTTCGAAAAACAGCTCATGGCAAAGCTATGACAGAGGAAAGAAAGTTTGTTTTTGTTGCTGAGATTCAAGAGGAAAACAAAGACACAGCTGAAATCAAAGTGAAAACCAGAGAAGAGATTCTGGAAGAAAAGACTTACAGAGAAAGAAACATTGCTTTAAACAGAATGAATGAGATGCAGGAAGAGTATGAGAATGCTGTCAGCAGCAAAAGATGGGACAAGAAGAGAGAGTGTTACTTCAACAGAGAAGGAGAACCAGTTGTTTCAAAGAAAGACATAATCTTTGAAGATGTTCTTCTCATAATTCCTCTAAGAGCATAATATTATAGAAATGTGATGAAAGATGACACATATGCTAAAAGGCATGAAAAGGAGATCAGATATGCCATGACATCGTGTCTGAGAAAAAGGGATGAAGAGAGAATGAAAAAGAGTGTTGAAGAAATGGTGAATAATCTGAAGAAAACTGCTGAAGAGGTTGAAGTTGAAGTTGTGAAAGAGGAAGTTTTGAAAGTTGATGAGACATAAAAGATTGAAGAAAAAGTTGTTGTGAATGAAGAAGTTGAGAAAGTTGTTACTGAAGAACAGCAAATTGGAGAAGATGTGAAGAAAGCAGAAGAAGAAGTAAAGAATGAGAATTTGGAAGCTGGTAATGCTGGTGATGAAGTCGATGTTGAAGAAAATCAGAATGTTGCTGAGTCGAAGCAGACAGAGGCAGTTGAAAACACCGAGGTGCCAATCACTGAGGTAAATTCTAATTCTAACATCTTGAGTGAAACTGTTGAACAGTGCAAGAAATGCATGGAACCGTGCAGAGCTTGTACTGAAAAAGATAAGCAATTCAGAACAAGAAATCTTGAATTCACAAAAATAGAAAACATTTTCAAAGAAAAATGTAAAGAAATGTTAGAAAAAGAAAAAGTTTTAAAAGAAAATGATGAAAAACTTTCAGAAAAATGTAAAAAGATAGAAAAAGAAAATGAAGATTTGAAAGAAAATGTTTCTAAAATGACAGTGTCAAAAAGAAATTGCTTGTCAAGAAATGAAAAAGGAATATGACTCAATAAAATTGGCATATCACATTACAAAAGAGTCATATGAAAAAGTGAAAGATGAAATGAAATTTGCTCAATCAAGAATGAATTATCTTTCTGAAACAACTAAAGAACTTAAACGAATGTATTCCATAAAACAAGATGTTGTTAATTCTTATATTGAGGATGTTGCTAAGCTAAAGCAACAGATTGCTGATTTAGAACAGGATAACAACAAATTGAAAAGTTATCACGCGTCGTCATATGTGCTTGAACGTATTTTCAACATAAAACCGGATGGAAAGGATTCTGAGCAAAACAAGAAAGGCATTGGCTCAGAGTTTCATCAAGTTCCACCACCGGAAAAGTTTGCATTTTATGATGAGGAAAAGGTCGAAAAAGCTTTCAACCTGGTTGATCAATTGCCAGAAAACATTGATGTAACCTATTCCAAATCTGATGATACTCATGATTCAGAGGTGGTAGGTAAAGTTGTTGAAAGTGTGTTGAAAGAAGAGTCGGTTGATACAGGTAAATCTGAATCACAGGATGAAGATGAAGGAAATCTTCATGATAGTTATCTGAAAAACACAAAATCCGAGAAAAATTTGAATGATGATTCAAAAGGATTGGTTTATACCATGATAGTTATCTTAGATGTTGTATTCCTGATTCAGAATGTGATTTCAGAAAAGGTTGATAAAGTTTTCAAGATGGTTGAAATTGAAAAGTCTTAAATTTCAAAGCTTGCTGGTAAAGGTCACAAAACTTTTTATAACAAACCGGGTTTTAAGAAGAAAAACATGAAGGTTGGGTTGGGTTATAAAAAGAAACAAAATTGGAAGAAAAATGAAACACAAACGAGATTTGTTCAAGGAAAGAGTTTAGCTGAAGAAAAAGAACTTAAAATTGGACAACAGTCTATTGAAGAGTTCTTAGCTCAAAAGAAAAAGCAACAACCACAGGTCAAAGATGTTTCCATGAGAACATGTTTTAAATGTGATCAAAAAGGACATCTTGCTCACAAGTGTCCAAATCTGAAACCTGTGGATGTTGACTTAAAGAAGATTGATGCTAAGAAACAAAAATCTGAGAATGTGAGACAAAGGTCAACCAGATTTGATTCAAGACAAACTTGGAGGTACAACACAAACAAGTTTGCTTCGAATCAAAATTGGAAGTCAAACCCGTATAGATTTGATACTAGACAGACCTGGAATTCTCATACACCCAGATTTAAAACAACACAAAGTTGGAAAACATCTGTTGATATGACAAAACCACAAGAGTTTTGGAAACCAAAAGTTGTTCAAAAACAAAATGTTCAAAAAGAGTCTCATTTTTACAAACGTGGTACTCCTAAAGGTCAAACATGGAGTGAAAAGAAACAGGTGATTCTTGAAAAAGATGAAAAAGTTGAAGTAAAAGTTGAAAAGATTTTTGTGAAAGATGACAAAGAGTTTCCAGCATTGAATGAAAATTATTGTGTTGAAATGCCTAAGGTTCAACAGACCTGGGCTAAATTGTTCAAGTAATCAAGTAGTCTGAATGTGCAGGTGCTCATGGAATTTGAAGATTGTGAGTTTGGAACTCAGAGCAGCCTGGCACAACAAGAGGAGGAGGCTGCTGTTGGACCCTGTGTTTAATTGAACAGGGAGTTTATTTGTTTTTGTGTACATAAATAAACAATATTTTCAAAAACCCTAAAAATTTGAAAAAAAAAATTAAAAACCAAAAATATGTTTTAGTTTGTTAAAAACTTGAAAAACCAAAAATATGTTTGTTTTTAATTTTTGTCAAAAATATTCAAAATTTCAAAAATATGTTGATTGAATATGCCGAAACCCTCACGGCGGAACAAACATGATTAATTTCACAAGATTGAAAAACGGTTTTCAAAATGTAAAATATCAATGTGTTGTAAATCATGGGGGTATATTAGATTTTCTGCAAATCAGTGCACGAAAAGCAGAAAATGGATGGCGAGACAAAGCTATCAGTATTGGTTGTCAAATTTTCTTTAAATGATTTTGCATTTTAGGGGGAGTATTATTGTCAGAAAATACAAAAATATTAGAAAATTTGAAAAAGCCAAAAACATGATAAAATGAAAAAAATGAGTTTTTGCGTAAAAAGAGGAAATGATAGTACATCAGTAGACAGTTACAGTATGCTAAAGAAATGTAATGATTAAATAGCGTTAAACAGTCTCACTGATGATATGCCGATAGGTTTTCATACATTTAGTAAACTTTTTCGGGATATAAACATAAATTCAAACTTGCTTATTTCGTGGGGAACACTACTTGGATATATAGGTAACCCCTGAAATCTCGTTTGAAGGACCCCTCTTTCTGAGATACTAGGTCTTTATGCTTAGTGATATATGGGGTATTATCCCGGGACTTCTGATTTTGCGGAAGCAATGGCCTAGTCCCCGAATAATACTTTTCGCATTGCTTGAAACATAGCGCAGCCCTCAGCAAAAATGATGAAACAATAAAATTGATAATCATTGCTGTTGAAGAAAAGATCCTCCAAAGGGGACACACCTAAAGTCGAACCGTCATCTCTCTGCTGAACGGAAGTTCTGACCTGAGCTCTCACGGTTTTGCATCTAACCCCTTACAGATATCATCTAGGTATACTCACCTGTAAGACTGAATATTGGGATCTGAATACGGGAGTATATTCAAGAGGTGGGACACATGAATGAGTTTAAGTTCTTAAAACACTTAATTCGTATCCTGAATCAGTTGAAGTTTGTGTGAAAATTTAAGTGGATCAGTATATCGACAATCTTAGTGAATTGTTTAATTCTTAATGTGTAACTAAGCTCAACGGTACTTGTGACTTGTCAAAAACTGATATGATCTTCTGACGCATACTCAAACAAAAATATTGTCTGTAAATATGTTTGTACATATTTCTTTACTGTTTTATATTTTTCAGAAAAATACAAAAAGATTTTTGATTCTGCTTTATTTTCGACAACTGATGTCTAAGATGCTAAGTTTCAAAATCTAAGTAAGCTGATTGTGTTTCTGAAAATAAAACAAATTCATTAATTTGAAACTTGAATTAAAAATCAAAAACAGTTTGTGATATCTCCAAGGTCGTTAGTTTGGACTTGGATGATTAACTGTGATGGATTTTGGATTCTTAACACTGCCAAATCTGTAAAGATTGTTGATAGGGGAAGTGATTTAGAAAGTTGAATAGAGCCAGATTACGATTTCTGGAAAATTGAATGTTCAAAATGTTGTTACTTATAAATGTTTGAGAATTGCAGATGTTGTACCAGGCTACGATCCCGAAAGCCGAGTCTAAGGGGGAGTCTGAAGACGAGCTCAACACAAGAGAAAGCGTGGATTCTAGAAGTCATGTAACTATCCCAGAAGAGCTTGTATACGAAAAACAAGGTGTCGATCCCAAAAGCACGGAAGCTTGACGAAAGGGGGAGCCTGATGAAGAAAAGAGTCTACCGAAAGGAGAAGAAGCTGAAGCTGAAGACAGATCCACCGGGATTCTGTTCAAGAAGACTAAAAGAGAAAGAGAAGACGCTGCGAGTTTGACTCAATGATCGAGATTGACTGCGGCAATATCCAATGGGGAGTCTGTTAGTGCATTTATGTCTATCACCTTCGTCAATCCGAGCCGTAGCGAGAAACAGTTCAAAACGAGTCGTTATATTAGTAATAGCTAAACAAAAAGGCAAGGTGGCATAATTGTAATAATGAGAAATCTCATTAAAAGCCAAGGCCTATAAATAGGAGCTTTATGTTTAGATTAGAGACTTTTGGCTCATTTGTGTTTTAGAGAGCTCTAGATCTAGAGAGAGATTCTAGAGAGAGAAAGTGATTCAAGGTGCTGTACTTTATCAAATCTTATATAGAATCACGTTTATATTACATCGCGTGTGTTAGGTCGCGTTCGTGTACGGATTCCGCACGTCATACGTTCGTTCTGCAATCGTTTCGGAGTCAAAACCGGTCCTACAGTATCAAAACAGAGGTTTGGGTTTTGGTAATTATGAAGGTTTGTTTGTGATGTTTTTGGTTTTCTCTGGTTATTAAGACTGGGTTTTTGGTTTTTGGCATTAATCTAAGATTGTTTTTGTTTTATAGTTTGTTTGAAATGTTTAAAATATACAACCGATTAAAACAGGGTTTGGTTTCTTAAGTCTCTGTTGTTCATGTTGAAATCTGGGTTTCTTAAGTTTCTGCTGTTCATGTTGAAATCTGGGTATGGTTGTTGTTTTGTTTCTCATGTAAAGTTGGTTAAAGACTCTGTGTTTTGGGTTCCTCATATTGGTCATTTGAATGTGTTTTCTTGATATGAGATCAACTGTGTTTTGGGTTCCTCATATATGTATCAGCCGTCTTACTATGGATGTTTTTATTGTACAGAATGGTTGCGGATGTAAAGATACGTAAAACACCAACTACGAAGGCGATAATACTTGACAATCTCCTGGAAGATGGTGCGGTGCACAAAAGGAAGTGATTGATCAGAACGATCAATTGCATATGAATGAATGCAACCCCAGTGGCAGATATGTAATTAGCCAGCTCTGGAATTTCAAGGAAAATCGAAGAGCTACACTAAAGGGGATTATCAGCTACAATCCGAAGTGCACCAGTCAGTAAAGATCCACAATTTCTTTCTTGGTATGACGTTTTGTCTCTGTATTGTATGTTACGGTATTTTGTTATCGAGACTGTAAGTTCCGTCAAGTCTACCAAGTTGGATATCCTTCTATCTTTCTTGGTATGACGTTTTATCTCTGTATTGTATGTTTAACATAATGCGAGTGTGCATTTATGTTGTGTTTAATTAAATGCATCTTGTTTAAAAGTATTTAAGTACAACATTCAATACTTTGTCCGACTGTGATATATTGTTTGCTTAACATGTTTATATATTCCATTTATGTTATCCAAAATGAAACCATTTAATTATTAGATTGCATTTATTTAAAAAGAGTTAATTTGAATTATTAAATCAATGATTTCTTAACAAAAAAGCAACAAAAGAATTTAGGGGCTCAGGTTGATGTTTCACTCATACCACAGGGACGCAAAGTGTTATGAATATATGCCAAAAGACGGTCTTACCCCTGGCTCAAATAGTCAAACAGACGGAAGTGTGACGGAGGGACTCAAAGTGTTATGAATTCATAAGCTCAGGGGCTCAAAAAACCAAAAAATGAATTTAGGGGCTCAGGTTGATGTTTCACACAAACCACAGGGACGCAAATTGCATTTTTCTCTTATCTTTCTAATCTCTAAATAGTTCCCCTCTCTCTCTATCTAAACAACCCTGGCAATCACCACCAAACCCCATCATCACAACCATGAACCCTAGAACAACCAACAATCCCAAAATTCGATTTCTTTAATCACCGCCTCTCCAAAATCCGGTTCCGATCATCATCTTCCTCGTCGTTTACGCTGAAATATCAACTTCCGTTTGAAGATCTCGATTCGTTGATCTCCGTTACGACCGATGAAGATCTGGAAAACATGATCGATGAATATGAACGACTGAATTCGTCCGCTGACGTCAGCAAAACGTCATAGTTACGGTTGTTTTTGTTTCCGACGAAACCTGAATCGGTTTCTTCGATCGGATCGTTGCTGGAAACAGTACAAAATCAGAGGATTGGTTTCTGAACGCGTTGAATGGAACCTGAATCGGTTGTTTTTGTTTCCGACGAAACCTGAATCGGTTGTTTTTGCTCAGATGGTGGCGGGGGTTGGTTGCCACGTCTATGCATCTGTAAGTTAAGAAATTAGTTAATGTTTTATTTAATAATGTAAGGAAAGAAAAAAGATTGAAACCTTGTCAGTTTGATGCTTTAATTGGTATGTGAGAAAGAGCTTGACTTTGTCTGTAATGAGCTGTGCAGGACCCATCCAGGTGTGTGTGCGATAGGTGGCATGAATAGAGTGATGACCACTTAGGTGCTGTTTGTTTTTCAAAAGGTAAAATGTCTGCAGTCTGTGGACCACATCTGCAGACATCTGTAGCAGAAGAGGTGGACCAAATGTCTGCAATCTGCAAGAAGAAGACTGTTTGTTTTTTTTTAACTTCTGCAGGCTTCTAAAATAAACTAGCGGTGGTGTACGGACGGTGGTGGTGGTGGTGGTGGACAGTGATGGTGATGGTGGTAAACGATGGTGGTGGGTGGTGGACGGTGGTGGTGGAGATGGACGGTGATGGGTGGTGGACGGTGGTGGGCGGTGGACGTTGATGGGTGGTGGACAGTGGTAGGTGGTGGACAGTGGTGGTGGTGATGGACGGTGGTGGGTGGTGGATGGTGGTGGTGATGAACGGTGGTGGGTGGTGGTGATGGACAGTGGTGGGTGGTGGTGGTGGTGATGGACGGTGATGGTCGACGGTGGTGGTGGTAATGGACGGTGGTGGGTGGTGGTGTTGAACGGTGGTGGTGATGGACGGTGGTGGGTGGTGGTGATGGACGGTGGTGTTGGGTGGTGGTCGGTGGTGGTCGATGGTGGTCGGTGGTGGTGTTTAACCCTCTGCAGACGTTAGAAGATCTTAGAAGTGGTTGGACCAAGTCTGCACCTAGAAGACCTCGCGCAGACCTTTTTTATTGAAACGTATTCGAAAAAACAAACAGTCTGCGCGTGATAATGTCTGCGCGCAAACAGAAGAGCCTGCGCAGAGGTTTTATGAAAAAACAAACAGCACCTTAGTGGCTCATGGGAGGCCAGGGTGTATCTACCTGCTGATGGGGGTGAGTGTGGAATGGTGGCGGCAAGATGAGGTGGTGGTGGCAAGATGTGATGGTTAGGGTTAAGAAATTTGGGAAGATGAAGTGTATATGTAATTTTTTTTTAATTTATTAAATATTTAAATAAAAACATGAATTGACCAAAATACCCTTAAATGAATAAAGTTAACTGGAAATTTTAATATCGTTAGTACTAAAGGACGTAGAGTGTAATGTGTTTTGCAAATAAAGGATTATGACTGTAATTATTGAAATTAAAGACTATCTATTGCAATTTTGTACAAACAAAAAGGACGAAAAGTGTAATTTACCCTCTGAATGTTTAGTTAGGTTGCTTTTTAACTTTTATATTCTAATGTAATTGGCAATGGCGTGTAGTAGAATCCCACTTGCTTTCATAGAAATCATTACATTCCACCAAAAATAAATGATAGGATATGCTAATTTATTGGGAAGTCACATTTATAAACACAGTTACACTTTGTTTGTATTTCAAATTAAAATTTAAAATAAATAAAATAAAATCTGAATCTCAATTGCATGGATATGATTCTTAAGTCCAACCAAACACCTACCATTTCACTATTAATCCAAACACCCCTAAACGTTTCAATTCACTTTTTTAACGGAAAATTTGAATCACTGACGGACTATTAGAGTATTACCGTGCCACAGCAGAACCACCCGATCATATCCATCTCTATTAGGGAATAATGCCTATACACCAATTCAGCAGAAAACTCAATAAATCTGGAAAAACTCCCCTTGTAGGAATCGAATCCGGGACATAATGATCCCTAATCTCACCCCCAAGATGCCACTAGGCTATAATGCCATGGGCAAATTTCAATACACTACATTAGAGCATAAAAGACACCTAGACAGTTTAGTTTGCCATCTCTCGAAAACCATAACGGTTCGGCGACACTTTTTGTCAAACCGTCTCTCGAAACCATAGTTAGCAGTTCGGCCGACCCTTTTTGTCAAAGTAGGCCAAACCGGACCGTGAACACCCAAATTCCACCGCAACAAACTATAGTAAATGCATTATCACAGCATAAGAAACAAAACTGTAAAAAGTAACTAAAGTACAGAAGAATTCATCTCTAGGAATGAAAATTTAACCATAACTGGCAACATATTAAGTTCCAAATTCAGATCACCTACAATTAGAACACACAAAAATAGCAAAACCACAAAAAAACATGCTCTAAATAACATCATACTAAAGGTTAAAAAAACAGAATCCTAACCTTTTACAGAACAACATATGACATGAATCATCTTCACCACCTTCATGTGAATAAACTAGTAAAAGTAACCTTTGCATTTCGTCGATCCACACAAACACTTTTTCTTCTGGGGCCCACTTTTCTTCTCCGCCCGCGGTGTTCCATAATCGAACGTTAGTTCATGCAACGGAGGAATGTGTTTGATTGCGTAAAATCCAATATGAAGATGTGCTTCTTCCTCGGTTTGACGCAAAATCGGCTGCCAATAAACATTAGGCGAACAACTATGGTTCATAAACCGACCGACGTTTCCTTTGTTCTTCGCACTGACGATTAACGGAAACGGAGGCTTAACGTACTCATCAGTCGGAACGGGCTCCAACGGGTCAAACGAACGGGTTGTATCCAGTATGTAATCATCGTCACTATCACTACCACTTTCAATCACTTCACCTGCATACTCACATATAAAAGCTCCGGCCCGTATCGGGTCCCACGACCGAAGTCCCCAACCTTTGTTCTTTGTTCGAAATACTTCCAAACGGAGTTTAAGGCCCGTTTGAGAAATACGGTTTCTGCACGTAGAAGGGCATAAACAAGACGGCCCGCACTCATGAATTACCGAATTATGACTTAAAAGAACACCACCACTGGAATACGGAAGATACCCACCGTTTCTTTCAACACAAGGGCAGTTAGTGGCGGGTTGGCATCCGTTAGAGCACTTACAGCTTGAAGATTTTGCCGGACGAAACGGTTTTGAATATTTCAAACTTGAAGCGTAAGTAAAATAAGCGGGCCCCTTTTCACTATCCACATCGTTCACAAGACAAATCGGTGTATTCTCTGCACCGGAAGTAAGATCAGGTAGAATAACACCAACCCGTTTAGTAACACCGTCTCGCCATTGTTGAATAGACTTCCATAACATAAACCCTTCGGGTTGACCCGGAACCCGAATCAGTTTATACTTGAAAACATTGCAACCCGACTTTCCTTTTTCGATCCAAGATTCATGAAGTTTGTAAACACCGTCGTAAACATATATCTTCCCGGTTAAACTCGTTCCATCTTTAATACCGCGAACGACCCGTACCTCATTACCTTTATGCAAACTTTTTTCTAACGCGAGATTACCTCTTTCAAGCTTTTGATCCATCACTAATTTGTCGTTTCGTTGAACGCCACCTTGACCGCTATAAATTAAAACCTCACCGTCA
Source organism: Helianthus tuberosus (assembly GCA_030545235.1). NCBI lineage: Eukaryota > Viridiplantae > Streptophyta > Magnoliopsida > Asterales > Asteraceae > Helianthus > Helianthus tuberosus. Next base: position 35,797 of record JARYGA010023982.1, on the reverse strand, counting down.
TCTCCATCATCTTCGTATCCTCCAGATGAAACAATACTAACCGCAATCGGCTCTTCATCGCCACTAACCTTGAAACTTAAATAATCGATTCCAGCCATGATCGGTGCGTGAAGTCCCGCTAAGCATAACTCCATTCGGAAAAAGAAAACATCACCAATGTTCACACCGGGAACTGCACCAACGCGTCGTCTCGTATTAGCCCGAGCACCTTTATTCATCAAGATTGTACCCGACCGTAAATCGGCCCGTCGTGATATACCAGGAATAACACCTTTTGCGTCATCGAGCTGCATGATTTTCCTCCGAAGTAAATTATAAACCATAACCACACGTTGAACCAAATCATGATCACTATCAGCTTGAAGAGATGTATTGATATCCACAAGGTTAAAAGATCGTAAGATATCGTTAACCAAATGATCAATGTCAACTTCAGAATTAGAAACCGCTACGGCTTGTGGGCCCTTAACAATTTTCCGGGCTTTACGTTTTCGCTTACCAACATCACTACTGTCATCCGTATCAATAGTGAACCCGTTCTCATAACTATCAGTTTGTGCATACCCATCATCGTACACTTCACGAGTTTTCGTGCTCCCTCTCGGCCTCCCTCTGCCGCTAGTAGTCACTGGCGCTGGGGCAGGGGGCGGGGCTGAGGGCGGTGTTCTAAACGAATTCAAAGGGACTGGTGACGGGATAGCACTAGCGGTAGGGGTAGGGGTAGGGGCAGGGGTAGCGGTAGCGGTAGCGGTAACGGTAGGGGTAGGCCTTCCTTGATCTGGCACACTAGCGGGCATCTGCGGCTCGCTTGAACCAACAAACGGGAAAAACTGCGCGGTCCCAGGTGGAAACGGGCCGGTCGGAGCACCGAATGCAAACGGTGGAGCTTGCGGTGCACCAGATGAACCCGCGTGTTGCGGGAAAACCGGAACAAGACACCTCAATGGCTTCACACTCATAACCCTAGATTTATCAATCGGACCCGAAGGGGTCGAAACAACCGGAACCGAATCCGAACCTAAATTCCCTTCCATCAATCTCAAATTCTCAAACAAACACAATAGTCTTCAAACTTTAACCAAAACCCACCAAACAAAACCACACCCACCAACTAATAAACAAAAAAGATTCAAACTTTAACCTAATTTATGCCTTCAAAGTCACAATTGTCTGCTTAAACCCCCATAAACCGCCAAAAAATCAAATCTTGAAGTCGTCCTGAAACATGCACGTTAAAACCCAAAATTAAAAACCCAATTCGGATCTAAAACTTAAACAACCCAAACAGAAATTAACCTAAAAATCATGAAAAAAAAGCCCTAACACAAGTTAAAACAATAAAACCCTAAAGATCTGAAATGAATGAATAAAGGGGGAAATTAAGTGGGAAAAAAGGATGAAAAAGTGTGATTTGAGTGACAGATTTGAAGTATGAAATGAAGAAAAGGATGGTGAGAACTAGAAGCGAGAGATTACCTGCGATTTGTGCGGTTGAAGGAGTGAGTTCCGGCGAGAATTTGTTCGGAAAGTGATTTTGATTTTACAGCGATTGTTGTTGTTTACAATTTTACATTTAATCTAGAGTTGGAGTCACAACCTAATCTAGATATAAAATATAAAAATGGAGAAAATCACCACCCATTTTACTAATTGTGATACACCCTATCATTATATGGAAATGAGAAAAAGAAGTTTTAGGTTACGAAAGTGAATACGGTGCTGGTTTATTGGTAAAGGCAAAAGATTTAGACACTTCGATTTGGTTTAGAAGGAGTGGGTCTGGGGTTCAAGTCTCACAGACGAAATAAATTGAAAGAAATTAGCCGTTAAAAAAAAAGTTTGTGGGTTACTCGAGATTTGTTGTATTAAAAGGTTGAATTAAGTTGAGGTTAAACAAAGGTTGAAATCAAGCATAAAAATAAGATTTTTTTAAAAAATTAATGGAAATGAGAAAAAGAACTTTGTGGGTTACTCGAGATTAGTGTATTAAAAGTTTGAATCAAGTTAGGTTAAACAAAGGTTGAAATCAAGCCTAAAAATAAGTTTGCTTAATAAAGAACGTAAATTTAAATTTTATTTATCAAGCTTGAGTAGCTCACAAACCTAAACAAGTTATTTTTATATAATTTTTATTTAATCTATAATTATATAATAATTATTATTACATATAAAATCATGATTAAAATAACTAACTAATATGTTTTGTGCTATATATATAAAGCGAGAGAGTAAAGATATCGTACAAAGTGTGTTATTGTATAAAACGTAGGAATTGAGTAAAAAAGTAAAAAAAAAACGTGGTGACATTTTTCGTAATTATTTTACTCGTCCTGATAATTATCAAAATTACTCTACTAGATCAAAATTATGCTACAAGATCGTTTGTAAAGTAATTATGATACTCTACAAAATTACCCAAAAGATCATTTTACAAAATTACCCTATAAGATCAACATTACCTTACAAGATCATTTGTAGAGTAATTTTGATAATGTCACAGTGTTTTTTTCTTTTACTTTTTTCACTCAATTCGTACGATAACACACTTTGTATTTGATCTTTTGTCTATATATATGTATATATATTAGCATTGTAAAATATATTTAAAAAAATATTGTAAATCTATATAAACGATGCGGCGAGAGTGTTGATATTATTCAAAACTCTATATAAAAATTAACAAATTCACAAGGGGGCAACAAAAAATGCGTTAGACCTCAAAAATGGTAATTTTATTAAAGTTTATGAGTTGTAGTGTAAATTGGTTAAAAATGTTAAAGTTTGAGGGCTGTATGATATTTTATTAAAGTTTCGGAGGGTAGGAATGCAAATTCATTAGTTTTCACTAAAAACGAAATAGGGGAAGTACGATCCTTTTCTAAAAGTTTAAGGTTAAAAATATAAATTAGTTAAAAAATTGAAAAATAGGTTGATTAAAGTGCAAAAGGATGTAAATGAAAATTTTTATAGCCAAATTGAAAAAGAATGAAAGTTAATTATTCCCAAAATTGGTTTTTAAATCATTAGATAAATAGATAAATAAACATAAACATAAATTAACAAATGAGTCGCGCTCGAATTTAGGATTGAAAAGAGCTGATCTCAAGTTCTCGTAAGTTAAACGAACTAGCTCGGGCTCAACTCGTTAACAATAACACCCTTAACTATAGTCTATAAGATCAGTGGCGGAGGTAGTGTTATGTTAGGGGTAGCCCGTAGCTCAACCATGTATTCGTATTTTTTTCTTTTTTTGGTTTCATACAAAAGATACACTTGATTACAAAAAAAAAAATTAGGATACTCCTAAATTTTTTAGATTAGATCCAAGCCACTGTATAAGATATAAAATTACTAACTTTAGGATGTATAACTATGACTTACAGTATTATATTTTATAGACATTACTCGTCTAGCATCATAAAACTCGTCTTTTTATCAGGAATAATGGTAAAATCCTACACAAACTCGTCTAGCATCATAAAACTCGTCTTTTTATCAGGAATAATGGTAAAATCCTACACAAACTCGTCTAGCATCATAAAACTCGTCTTTTTATCAGGAATAATGGTAAAATCCTACACAAACACATGTAGCATCTACAATTGCATGTAACCACTTCATAATATTGCATCTATTTTCTTTATCTCTCAGTTTTTCATCTATGTTTCAAATTTATTGTTCAAATAGAAAGAAATGGCTAATCGACATACGTTTATATCTACCGTCAGGTATGTATTATCAACCAACTATACGTGTTTTTAGCAGATAAAGAGTCCATTTATAGTATCAGGGGCGGAGGTAGTGTACAAGTAAGGGTAGCACGGGCTACTCCTCAACTCCGTCTTCGTAGTGTAAAAATACCCATCAACTTCGTCTACGTAGTCAGGGTTGTTCCTACGTTTTTGGAGACCCTAAGCTAACTATGAAGTAGGGGCCCTAATTTCGCCGATAAACTCTTCTCCAATCCCGACGGAATGGGTGATTACCCTTACTTTTTCGTCTAGTGATAGCCGATAGCCTAGAAATTGAAAGCCGGCTGCGATGGGAAGTGAGAACGATGATTGCGGCTGTATTTAGGGCCTTTAGGCCGCTAAATATTGATGATTAGGTCGATGGTTGTTGTGTTGTAATAATTGGAAATCAAAGCGAAACGAGTTTTGAAACTTGGCCTTTGTTAGCTAAAGAATATTTATTTTGAGCTCATTCAATGAAAAACCAGTTTAGTTTTTAAATAAACGTATTTATTTGGGCCCAATACATATACTCTGTATAAAAACTTTCTAAAAACTTGAAGACCCTTGTTTTTTGGTGGCACTAGGCCCATGCCTAGGTTGCCAAGCCTATAGTGTCACACTCCTTTCAGAGGCGGAAGCACGAGGTGTGATCATGAAAGGTTCTCATTGCATACGAATGGTAAACATACTACATGATCATAAAATAACTCCAAATGCCATTACATTACATAATCGAAAACATAAGTTAAGTTTAGTGTTTACGTCACAAGATAAAATATTGTCTGAAAAGTTTACAACTTTATTTAAAAGATAGACATCAAGGTTTTGGTCCTTATATCACCACACGGGATGGAATATAATAACCAAATCCCACAAAATAAGCGTAGGAGTCTTGACACGACATGACTAAAACATAAGCGACATCCCGGAGCAAGAGTAAGATTGTACATACATCCTCTTTAGTTACCTGAAATACATGTGAGTTTTGGAAAATCGTCAACATAATGTTGGTGTGTGATGACGGGGGTAGCCCCAAAGACTAAATAAAATGACTAAATATGTAAACGCCCAAATGGTTAAACGGTTCAATGGTTGTAAAGTTGTGGTATGGGAAAAGCAAACAGTGGCCAGTCACATCTGGAGATCGCTTCACCAACCCACAGCCGCAAAAGCAAAGCAGGTCTGCACAATACACGCTATTATCCGGGGGTCAAAAGCCTTCAACCCCCGAAAGGGGAAACCCTCCACTGCAAGCAAGGTTACTAGTCTAATACATTCTACTTCGGGAGATGTCTTCTCTTATAAATTGACACTTCATTTACTTCAGAAATCATCTCCTGACCAGCTCTGATTCTCTAATCTCTGGTCATTCACATCGAATGCTTGTTTCACACAAGTCATTCCCTTTCACATCCAACACACACATTCCCTTTGCTACCGAGGTCGTCCAAGGACACAAGAGCTTTTAGTACCGGTTTATCCTCAACGTCTAATCAAATCAAAAAGTTTAGAAAAATGTTTTAAACTAAGAAAATTAAAAACTAACTAAAATGCTGAAAATAAAAATAAAAAGAAAAACAGATAGACAAGATGAATCACTTGGTTCCGACTCATATCTAGTGTAACCTTTGATTATTTCCGCACTTTGCACTATTTTAAGAGATTATCTTAGTTATTGTAGTAGGCCCCTCTTTTGAAGGTGACGTTACCCTCACCACAGTAGTTTGAGTCAGCAAGGATACAATCCTAAAAGGGTGGATTATTGAAAGATAATTAATTAAGTTATTAATGCAAATTATGGTAGGCCCCTCTTTTGGAGGTGACGTTACCCTCGACTAAGTAGTCTGAGTCAGCAGGGATACAGTCCTAAATAGCCGGGTTATAGTATTAATAGTAGTTAACTTATGAGGGGATCAAAGAGTTTGGACCCCCGCCATCCAATACCGTGAAGTATTGAAGGAGGTCCTACTAAATTTGACCCAGGTCCATTGCAGGACCTCTAAACGCTGAACAATGGCAAGACCTTTACCAAACCGTTCCCTTAACCCCCGACCAGGTAGCCAACATACCTCCATATAGACCATGGAGATATGAATGGTGAAAATCTTTTATTTTATATAGACGGTAAAATAATGCCAAGACACCACGGACAAACGATAAGGAAAGATCACCTTCAACATAAGAAACTAGTTATTAAAGTCATTAATACAAAACCAAGTAAAAAGTGCGAAAAGATTAGAAATAAAAAGTATTACACTAGACACTTTGTCTTCACCAAGTGATGTAAGAGACTTAGGCAAACATGGCCTTGATTGTCAAGAACTCTTACGATCAATCTTGGATCCCGAGACGACTCACACACTCTACGATGGACAATGGATGATGGTGGTGGATGATGGTGTTATGGTGGTGGTGGGTGGTGGGTGAAGTGTGAGAGAGGTGGTGTGCTAAGGGATGGTTTGAGCTTAAGCCAAGCACTCCTATTTATAGGCTGAACAGAAGCTCGGGCACGGCCCCGTGTCCACATCCTTCTGTTTCTTCATTTAATGCAGCTTTGTCTTATTAGTTGACCACGCCCCGTGTCCGCTGAGCACGACCCCGTGTGCAGAAGAATCTTTGTACTATGAAGATTTGCCTGGATTGTGCGAATCTTATAGTTGACCACGGCCCCGTGTCCGCTGAGCACGGCCCCGTGGTGGGCAATAGAAGCTTCTACCACTTTGTCTTTTCTGCTGACACTTGGGCACGCCCCCGTGCTGGCTGAGCACGGGGCGTGTTCAGTCTTCTGTTATCTTGTTTTGCTTGGGAAGATGCTGTCGTGGGGTCGGGCATGTCACGTCTTGTTCCTTTTCTTGTATTTATGTTAGATTTTGATGTCTTTTTGCTTCTTTTGTTAATTTGAGCTCATTTAATCCTGAAAATACAAAAGGAAGACAAAAGCACACTTTTTCCAACATTAGTACTAAAAAAGGGTTAGTTTTATGCCATAATTGATGAAATTTATATGTTGCATTTTAAACACATCACTGTAATACTTTGTCAAATCAATCAAAAGACAGTTAAAAGTGTATATCTAGCTGAATTGAACTTGATACGTCTGTTTCCGCCTTTCGTATTGAGAAAAATTCTTCTGATCGACTCGTTTGGGTCTCAAAACGATCCTACAAGTGGTATCAGAGCTCAGGAGGAAGAGTTCATACCTATTTAGCTGAAAATTCTGATTTCTACACCTTCTTTTTTAAAATTAACAACTTTTCATGGTTAAAATCGGCTAATTTTCTCTCATAATGTGCGTAACAGTGTTTTAACAAATCCTTGAGAAAATTGGACCTTAATTCGATCTAAAATTGGTAAAATTTGTAATTTCGCTTGAAAAACAGCTTGAGTATGATGACATCAGCAGTATTTCGCTTGAAATTGCATCTTGATTCCGCGTGAAATATGCTATTCCGCACCAAATCATTATTCCACTTGAGTAATTCCGTTTGATTTCACTAATTTCGCTTTAATCTGTCATTCCGCTTGAGCATTTCACACGGAATTAGTGATTCCGTTTGAAAGGGTGTTAGTTAACACAAAATTAGGTATTTCGTTTGAATTGGTAATTCCGTGTGAAAGGTGATCCCGTGTGAAGAGGTAATTCCGTGTGAAGAGGGATTTCGTTTGAAAAGGGTATTCCGTGTGAGATTGGTATTCCGTTTGAAAAGACGGTTTTGTGTAAATTGTTACTGAAACATGGAAGAGGAATTTTATAACGCATTTGCTACTACCCCGACTACTCCGGCTAGTGTTACTCAGAACTTGACCATGGAAAATGAAACGAGCACTGTGCAAAAACCGCCAAAGCTTATGAACATTGAAGAGTATAAAGGATGGGATGAAAGATTCGAAAATTGGGTGCAAGCAAATTATTTGGATGCTTGGGAATGCGTGGAAACGAAATATGTTAGACCTTTGAATGATGAGGAAGAGGAGATTGCTATTAAGGATCTAAGTGTTGATGATCGAAAGAAATACAAAAATGAAAAGATGATGATCAGTCTTTTGCATCAAGCTGTGAAGGAAGATATCTTGGTTTTACTGCAACACACTGGAAGTGCATATTCAATTTGGAGAGCTTTAAAATCAAAATTTGTTGGAAGTAAAGAAATGATCAAGAACAAGAAATCACTTTTGAAGAAAGAATTTGATTTATTTCGTGGTTTGAGAACTGAAAGCACAAAGCAGATCATCGAAAGATATTGCAATCTGTTAGTTCAAATGAAGAGAGTGAGCATCAATAAAGATAATGAAGAGTTGGTAAAAAAAGTTGGCTGATGCATAGCCACATGAAACTTGGGGCACGTATTTGATGATGTTGAGAAATAAGAAAGATTTTAGCAATTTGACACTGAACAAGTTCATTGAAAAACTTGAAGCTCAAGAAATGGAACAGAGAAAGATCTCAAGAATGAAAGATTTTGATGGTGAACAAGATATCGGTCTTTATTACAAAGGAGGTATCAGTGACAAGACCAGCATGTCACCAAAAGTTGAAACTGCATTCAATGCTAAAAGCTCATCTGGAGGAACATCTAAAGGATCAAACAGCAAAACGAGTTTTTCTTCATATCCATAATTTGATCCAAACTTTTCAACAACCAAGAATGGAAAGAAGCTTCAATGAAACATTGTGTTGAATCTTGAGAATGATGAAAATTTTTCGGAAGAGATTGCAAAAAGTCATATGTCTTTGTTGGGAACTGTGCTGGAATCATATGGAAGTCTAGTAGCAGGAAATATCGGAAATCCAATGTTGACAAAAGAGGATTACGATCAGATTGATGCTGAGGAAATGGAATTGATGGATATAAAATGGTGTTTGGCGAGTGTTTTGAGAAGAGCTGAAAAGTTTAAACAAATTACGGGAAGAGACGATTTCCGTGATGCAAATGTTTCTACTTTAGGTTTTGATAAATCTAAAGTTACTTGTTTTCGTTGCAGGGAAAAGGACACTTCAAGAGAGAATGCACGAATCGCGAAGCAAATGGAGCTCAAAATCTGTTCAACAACAATGACTATTATCGGAAAGCAATTTATCATCAAGTTGCTCAACAACAACAAGAGCCACAAACTGCACATGCTAGGAAGACAATTGAAGAATCATCAAAGAGAGCATGTATGGTGAATCAAGAAGATAAGAAATCATCGAAAGATTTCAGTTGGGACAAATATGTTTCGGCTGATAATAAAGCATGTCTGATAAACCAAGATGACGAAAAATTACCAGAAGGGTTTAGCTGGGTAAATTTTAGTTGGGATGATTATGATCCTAACAAAACTTCAAATCACAAAGCGTTTGTTGCTCGTGTTGCTGAAGAAAGTGATAATGATGATGATTATTATGCTTGAAGATTGGAAAAGGACATAAGAATGATAGAAGAGATTGACAGTGATGATGAAAAAGCTAAAAAGAAAAAGAAAAAAGTTAAAAAACCCGTTAGCAGTGATGATGAAGAAGTTCTTGTGATAAGAAAGAAATTAAAAGACATTCCAGTTTTCAAAGTTGATACAGAAGCTGATGCACAAAAGATTCCAGTAAAATGTGAAAACTGTGAAGCAGTGAAGAAGCTAAACAGTACTTTGATTCATAACATGAACAGATTGAAAGAATCCTATGATGTTCTAAATAAAGCAATGAATCAGTACAATCAAACAAGCAGTGAACAAGCAACATCAATGAAGACACTTCAAGGAGCTTTCATGACAAAGCAGAAAAGTATTAACAGTTACATTGAAAAATGTGATGTGCTTGAACAGAAACTGGAAACACAAAGGATTGAAACAGAAAGAGTAAACCGTTTGTTAAAAAGTTACTCATGTACTTCTTTTGTTATTGACAGGATTTATCCAACTGTTGAAGGCATGAAGGCATTTGATGAAGAAGAAATGACTGAAGACAAAAGTTCTGAAAAGAAAAAGGATACTGAAGTGAAGATTTATGGTAAGAAACAAAGTGCCAGTTATACAAAGTGTCCACCCCCGCTTGAAAATGGATATTCTCCTAGAAATCCAAATTCAGAAAGAGTAAAAAGGCAACCAATTTACAGTGGGAGTCTGAGTCTTCAGAAAATTTGCCAGACAACATTGATGTTACTTTCACATCGTCTGACACTGATCATGAGTCCGAATTAATAAAGAAAGTGGTCGATCAGGTGTTGGATAACGATGAAACCGAGGAGTCAAAGTTGGAGTCAAATTCAGAGTCAAAGTCTGACAAGTCAAAGTCAACAGTCAAAAAGGACAAACGGGTTTACAATAAAGAATTCATGTTATCAAAATCTAATTTGAATGACGAAACATTCAAAGTGGCATATACTTTGAATGATTCAGACAAATTATATTCTGATGAGGAATTTCCAATAAGAGGTGTTAAAACTGAAATGATAAAAAAGGTTTTCAAACTAACAGAAATTAATATTTCTGAAATAAAAGATGTAAATCTTTCTGAAAAACCTAAACCTTACAACTCAAGAGTTCAACAACGATTAAACAAGAAAAAGGGTTACAGTTCTGGTTCTCGTTTTCAAAAGAAACCAAACCATAACGGTAATTTCAAAAGAAAAAGATTAGGTTTTATTCCACTGAAAAATCATAAAAATGAGAAAATTTATAAACCAAAAACTGTGTTTGTTTCAGGGATATCATCTGAAGATGAAAAAGAGAAGTTGTTCAGGAATCAATCCAACAAATAATTCCTTGCTAAGAAGCAAGAAGAGATGAAGAAGGATATTGCTCAGAAAAAGGAAACAAGAACTTGTTTTCAATGCAAAACAATTGGTCATATTGCCAGAAGTTGTCCAAAGGTAATTCAATCAAAACAGGGAGTTTCTTTTAAGTTTAAAGGAAAGATTGTTGAGAATGAACCACCAACCAAACAATTTAAAGTTTTCAAAAATTCAAAGTTTGAGGTTGGTGAATGTTCAAAAAGGTTTTACAAGAGGAAAGCAAATCTTGACAATCACAAGTGGGTTGTTAAGAAGTCTGATGATAGTTCTAGCAATGATTCTGATTCGTCAAAATCAGAGGAGCTATCTTCTGGCGATGAATCTGATTCCACAAAGTCAGAGGAGCCACGTGTTGAGTTAAAGTTGAAAAAATCAGTACCTCCAATGGATGATGCAAATTTTCCACCATTGAGGGCTGAAAATTTTAAACAAAAAGTTGGTAAAGTTGAGATTTCAAATCAATTTTTCTCTGAAAAGAAAGATTTTGATATTGAAAAAGTTTTTAATCCCAAAGTGCAACATATTTTTGGTAAAATGGTTGAAGGGAAGGTTAAAGGGGTGAAGAAATTTTATGAGAAGAAAACGAAGAAACCAGGTAACAATGGGCCGTCCCAGGTTTGTGACTGGGATGGAACTTATTATGATGAGTGAAAAATCCGGACTTGCCGGAGCTCCCAAGTTGGTAATCGTGGAGCAGGAATCGGCATCTTTCTTGAGAAATTCACATTTGCGATATTTCGATTTACTAGTGGTAAATCAGGGACATTAAGTTGTACTTGATTTTCTACAAGTGATGTTATTGATTGAATTAGATAATGTTAAAATTTTCAATTGGTTAAAGAAGAACAAGGTGATGAATTGATCCCCTAACCTACAAGAGGCTTTATAAAATCAACAAAACTTATTTTCCGGAAAAACCATTTGATTAAAACAAACTTAAGTGTTTTGAAATCACAATGGGAAAATGTTTTGTTGTGAGGGGGAGTTCTGATTGTTTATGCCAAGTGGATGGCGATTTGAAGTAATTCGATATCAGTTGTCATTTTACCTTGTACAGTTTATTTTCAAATTTCTTTTATATGATTTTGAATTTTAGGGGGAGTAAGAAATTTTGGAAAATCCAAAAACATTTGAAAATTTGAAAAAGCCAAAAACATGATAAAATCTAAAATGAGTTTTGTTGTGAAAAAGAGGAAATGATAGTACATCAGTGGACTATCACAACATGCTAAAGAATTGGATAGATAAAATGTGATAAACGGTCTCACTGATGATATGCCAGTACGTTTTTACACATTTAGTAGATTGTGACGAGATATAAACCTAAATTTCAAACTTGCTTATATTGTGGGGAACATCTCTTGGATATATGGGTGACCCCCGAAATCTTGTTTGAAAGGTCCCTTTTTCTGAGATACTAGGTCTTTATGCTTAGTGATATCTGGGGTATTATCCCGGGACTTCTGAATTTGCGGAAGCAATGGCCTAGTCCCGGGAGAATACTTTACGTTTGCTTGAAATATAGCCCACCCTCAGCATAAAAAAATGATGAAACATTGCAAAATGCTAATCATGTGCTGTTGAAGAAAAGATTCTCTAAAGGGAACCCACCAAAAGTCGAAGCCGTTATCTCCTTGCTGAACGGAAGTTCTGACCTGAGCTCTCACGGCCTTCGCAATTTAACCCCTTACAGATATCATCTAGGTATACTCACCTGTAAGACTGAATATTGGGATCTGGATACGGGAGTATATTCTGAGGTGGGACACGCGAATAAGTTTAAGTGCTTAAAACATTAATCTCGTATCTCGAAACAATTGAACTTTGTGTGAAAATTTAAGTGGATCAGTATACTGACAATCTAAGTGAATTGTTTAAAACTTAAAATGTAAAAGCTTAATGGTGTTGGTGATTTGTCTCAAAAACTGATATGATCCTCTTACACAAACTCACAAAAATATTGCTTGTATATATTTCTTTACTGTATTTCATTACAAAAATTCAAAAAGATTTTAAGTGTGTTTTAGCATAAAATTTTGTAAAATTCAAAAAGATTTTCGACAACTGATGTTGAAGAGCTGATTTTCAAAATTCCAAGTGCTAAACAGGATGACAACTGGGTTGGTAGAGTGTGGTTGAAAAGAAAAATGATATTTCTTCAAGTGGTTCATCAGAGATTAATATTGTTAAATCATTTTTTTTAAATCTGATTCACAAGTGGTCATCAGAAACGTTTTAAATGTTAAATCATTTTTTAGATTAATATCTGCAAATGGTAATTTCTAAATTTGTCAAATGTTAAAATTGTGAAATTTATTGTGAGGTAGAGTTTGTGCAGGTATGCAAGGTTATGATCCTGGAACTGCCGATGTTGATGAACTTAAGGAATCAAGAGATCTTATCAAGAGAATTAGAAGACTCAAGAACCAGATTGTGATTCTGGAATTGAAGATTAGATCAACATCCAAGGGGGAGATAAGTTGATAAAGAGAAGAGAGAGATGAAGAATTATTACATTGTTAGATTCTTTGGAAGAGAGGTCGAGAAGACTGATAAAGACTAAAGATGTGAAGACTCGACACTGAAGACTTCGTCAGCATCCGAGGAGGAGTCTGTTGGTTCATCCGTCTGTCGACTTCATCTTGTATCGAGTCTTGTATGTTTGTAAATAGATCAGGGCACGTTATACAAGAAAAATGTCAAATATAGGGTGAGAGGCAATTTCAAACGGAATTAGAAGTTGTAATTTTGTTTGAAATGATCATGTCACATTCAAACGAAATTACTAATTCCGCTTGAAATGTGATTTCGTTTGAGCATGTTCAAGCGGAATTACCTCGCCTATATATATGTGTTGCCTGATTTCGTTTGAAGTAGTTCTGTAATTCCGGTTTGAGAGCCGAAGTGCTGCCGAAGTGTCTACTCGCTGTAATACTTTGTCAAATCAATCAAAAGACAGTTAAAAGTGTATATCTAGCTGAATTGAACTTGATACGTCTGTTTCTGCCTTTCGTATTGAGAAAAATTCTTCTGATCGACTCGTTTGGGTCTCAAAATGATCCTACACATTTAACCAGTGTTTCTTCAATGGCGCCCACCGATTTCTCAGTTTCACTTGTTTCTTCTCGTTTCGATTCATTTTTTCGTCATTCCCTGTTTCATATGGCAGAGAATTCATCTTTTCACCCATCAAGTCCTCGATCTGAATTCAAAGGTTTTGCAACCCGAGATGTCCAGATCGACGAAATCATGGGAAATAAAGGAAGCAACAACAGTCATTCAGAAGGAAATGACTCCACGATACAAACAGGAGTTCATAACCGATCAGATCTACCCCTGGAAAGAACTCCAGAATACTGGTTCAACATATTCCAAATCGCTATAAACCGAATTTTCACACAAAACAGCAGATCTGAGTTACCAAATATCAGATCTGGTAATCTGAAAGAAAGTAAAGGTAATTTTAGCACTACAGTATTGGACTCACAGATACCTTATCAGTGGGACATCCAATCTAGTAGTCATGGTAAGATAATACGAAAATCAGAAGATACTAATCATCAGGAAGCTGAACCAAAGCAGATAAACATGGTGCAATGAGGTCCCTCACACAGGCCGAACAAACGAAGCCATAATCAGCATTGGAGAGAGCAACAAGTCGTATTTCCTGTCGTCCCTGGAGGTCCTCAGGAAGAACGTCCAGTAATTATCACCGGTATCTTCGGCCAGTACAGAACTGACTACATGTTCATAGATCCAGGAAGCTCGATGGATATAATCTATGAACAATGTTTCAAACAGCTTGTTCCAGAAGATAAAGCACGTTTAGAGCCAGTTGATTTCCCTCTCACTGGTTTCTGCAACGAAGTTGTGTTTCCATTGGGACAAATCGCATTTCCTGTGACTCTCTCAGATGGCGAACATTCGCGCACAGTCACAGTAAATTTCATGGTAATTCCAGCAACATCGCGCCATGATGTACTGCTGGGAAGAAGGTCACAAAGAGAATTCAGCATGATTACTTCCATACCACACGCTGCTTGCGGATTTCCAACGGAAACCGGAGTAGTAATTCTGTATTCTAGCAAGGAAGTCATGTACGTGGACGATGAACCACCAGCAAAGGTTGCCAAACCTTCAGCACCAAACGAACCGAAAAGATGGGTTCTCAACGAAGAGTATCCAGAACAGACCATCTTATTAGGGCATGCCATTTCGCCGGCAATACAGATACAGTTGAAGGAACTCCTTTCAAACAATAAAGACATCTTCGCCTGGTGCCCAACAGACATGACTGGAGTACCTCGAGAAATAGCGCAACACTGTTTAAACATCCGCCCCTCGGCGGAACCCGTCGCGCAAGGAAGGCATAGTCTCAGCGCTGAAAAAGCAGAAGCAATGAACGAGCAAGTAACAGAGTTACTCAACGCTGGGATCCTGCGCGAAGTAAAATACCAGACCTGGGTCGCCAACCCAGTAATGGTTCAAAAACATAATGGAGGATGGCACATGTGTGTCGACTTCAAAGACCTCAACAAGGCCTGCCCGAAGGATTGCTATGCGCTACCGGAAATAGACAAAAAAGTTGACTCTCTAGCATCTTTCCGCTGGAAGTGTTTTCTCAACTGTTATAAAGGCTACCATCAGGTCCAAATGAAAGAGGAAGATGAAGACAAGACAGCCTTCCGTACAGATAAAGGCATCTTTTGCTATACAAAAATGCCCTTTGGTCTCCGCAATGTAGGAGCTACTTACCAGCGCTTGATGGATACAGTCTTCGGAGAAGACATTGGTAAAACAGTGGAAGTTTATATGGATGACCTCGTCATCATGAGCCAAGAAGAAGAGACCATGCTCGCAAACATCCAGCGTACGTTCGATTCCTTACGCATCGTCAATTTGAAACTTAACCCAACAAAGTGCTCCTTCGGAATGGAAGAGGGAAAATTTTTGGGTTTCATAATGACCAGAGACGGTTTTAAGGTCAACCCGGAGAAGGTACAAGCCATCCAGCTAATGTCGTTACCTGCAACAGTGAAAGAAATGCAACGACTCGCGGGACGATTAGCATCCTTGAGCAAATTCTTGGCAAATCACGCCGTAAAATCTTATCCGTTCATTAGCACACTGCGCAATTGCGCCAAGAAGAGCCATTTTCAGTGGACACCAGAAGCGGAAACAGCCTTCAAGAAAATGAAGGAATGTTTAATCCAGTTACCAACATTGACGGCACCACGAGAAAAAGAACCGCTAATCTTGTATTTGTCCGCGGCAGAGGTAGCGGTTGGCGCAGTGTTAATGGTAGAAAGGGAGAACATTCTGACCCCGATATACTATATTAGCAAGATGCTAACTGGCCCAGAGACGTGCTACTCGATGATAGAAAAGCTGGCCCTGGTGCTAGTCCATGCATCACGACGACTACGCTGGTATTTCTCTGGTCATGTTATTACGGTTCTCACTAATTATCACTTAGGCCAAATTCTGTCCAAACCCGATGTCGCAGGGAGATTGGCTAAGTGGGTCATCGAGCTGGGAGGATACAATATCCTATATAGACCTCGGCCAGCAATCAAAGGGCAAGTTTTAGCAGACTTCGCTACGGAAGTTCCCATAGACAAAGTGCAGGAATGTGAGGCGATCCAAAACCCTACTCCAGTTTTCGATGATAGAGTTTGGACGTTGCACACAGACGGGGCTTCTAATGACGATGGAGCAGGCGCAGGCCTTCGACTGGTTAGCCCAGATGATCACGAGCTTACATACGCGATACGCTTGGATTTCAAAAGCACAAACAACGAGGCAGAATACGAAGCGTTTTTAGCAGGCCTACGTTTAGCGCTTAAAATGGGAGCACAAAATCTCGAAGCTCACGTTGATTCAAAGCTAGTGGCCGAACAAGTTAATGGGCACTACGATGTAAAAGGTGAAGCTATGGCGTTATACCTAGAACAAGCGCGAATGCTTATCAGCCAATTCCAAACGTTCAAGATAATTCACATAAACAGAAGTGAAAATAAGCATGCGGATGCATTGAGCAAACTGGCCGCCACGAGTTTCAAACATCTAGCAAAGGAAGTGCGCATTGAGGTACTGTCCAATCCTTCCGTTCCTCTTAAACAAGTAAACATCGTTGAGGTCGGCAACCCATCCTGGATGTCCCCGATCATCATGTACCTGCAACATGGCAAACTTCCGGAAAGAAAAACAGAAACTAGGAAGATCCAAAACAAAGCAATAAACTACGAAATGGCGGACGATATTTTATACCGGAAGTCATTCATGGGTCCGCTCCTACGCTGCGTGGACAAAACAGATGCACAGTACTTGGTAAGAGAAATCCACGAAGGACTTTGCGGAATTCACGCTGGACCGCGCATGGTGGTAGCAAAGATAATGAGTGACGGCTATTATTGGCCCGGAATGCACATGGATGCGGTGGAATTGTTAGGAAAATGCGCAGCTTGTCAGCGTCACGCGCCAAAAACTTTACGACCAAAAAACCGTTAGTTCCAGTCACATCCGCCTGGCCTTTTCAACAATGGGGCATCGATCTCGTGGGCCCATTCCCTGACGCGCCTGGCGCGGTGAAATTCATTATCGTGGCGGTTGACTATTTCACAAAGTGGGTCGAGGCCAAGGCGTTAGCTTCAACCACAATAATGGTGATCCGCAAATTTATATGGGAACATACTATTTGCAGATTCGGATTGCCATTGCGCATCATTTCCGACAACGGCACTAACTTTGCCTCGGAAGATCTCCAGAAGTGGTTTAAGGAAATGAAGATTGAACACAACTTTGCTTCTGTGGCGCACCCACAGGCAAATGGGCAGGTTGAAAGTGTCAACAAACAAATAGTTGATGGCATAAAGGCGAGACTGGGGACAGCGCGTAGAGGATGGGTCGATAAGCTCCCTAGAATCTTATGGTCTCATCATACCATGCCAAAAACCAGTACGGGAGAAACCCCATTTAGTCTCGTATACGGATCAGAGGCGGTAATCCCAGCCGAAATTGGCCTTCCATCGCTGCGCATGCTTGCCATGGAGAAGCAAAATAATGAAAAAGAACGAAGAATGGATTTAGACCTTCTCGAAGAAAGGTGCCAGAACGCCGCCATCGCAGAAGCAAGATATAAATCCAAACTTGAAAAGTACTACAACGCGCGCGTACGTGTGTGTACTTTTGTTCCAGGGGACTTCGTCTTACGCGACAACGAAGCTTCCAATGCGGAAAAGCCGGGCAAGTTGGCGCCAATATGGGAAGGGCCGTACATTATCAATGAGGTCCTGGGCAAAGGGGCGTACACCCTAAAAAGAATAGACGGAACAACTGTTCCTCGCACCTGGAACGCGCAGCAGCTGCGCAGGTGCTACATATAGCCAAGCTATTCAAAAAAAAAAGTCAGACTTATACAGGCAATGTATTTTTCAATTTTACTTTGTATTATTGGCTCTGCGCCCTATTAATGCAACCGTTATCCTTAAAGATTTTACTGTTTGTTACAAATTGCATATAATTCTTTTGGTACGCGCGAAAACAATATGGTGAACATTGTATGCCTCATAAACGGTCTAAATAAGCACAACTCTGCGCACATGCTAGACATGCGTTCACACATGAGCACAATACCATTCTCATTCGCTCTACCTAAACAAAGTAATTATTCACATGCAACATATTGTAATCCAAACACAACTTACAATTATCAAAACAAAAATGCACAGCAGTGCATTAGCAAGTTACTAGTGCAACAAAGCACTTTAACAAAGGATTTACAAAACACAGCAGTGTATCACAAAATAAACACCAAAAAACATAGTTACAACCTCAACAGAGGTATACAATAGTTCCCTCAACCAACCTAACTGATAGGATCAACAGTAGGCTCGTCATCAGCAGCAACTGTTACATGATCACCAGTAGGAGATGCAGAACGGCGTTTATTCCGGCGCCGGTACACCATCAGGCATCGACCCCTCCGATCGGCTGGAAAGCACTCCGTTAAGGCATCAGCAGACAACAAAGCAATCCCTTCATCACCGGCATTTTTCGACCGGCGAAAGTCGCAACCGGCATCCACAGCTTTATGAAGAGCAGATCCAGAAGGTTCCCCGCCTCCGGCGGCCTCCTTCAACGGCAAACTAGCAAGAAGAAGAAGACCTTCAGCGGCCTCGTAGACTTTCAAGACCTCTAACAGTCTCCGAGAACGGGAAGATTGTTTGGTCTTCATATCTCCAAATTAAGTAAAAAGTTCACAACTGCCACATGTATATATAACGGAAACATCAATAGGAGAGAAAGGAAAAAATCATCATGATTAACTATCAAATCATCTTCCTCTAAACGACGCTACCAGAAAAACGTCATGTCTCATTAAATGAAGTCTGACAGCGTCTACACATATCCCAAAGGAAGAAGATGAGAAGGTACTACATATATTCATTTTTTATTTTTCAAATGACGTAATAAACGTCAGATCATGACTAAGCAGGCACATAACAAAGAAGAAAACTCACAAGTTTTCTTCAATAACAAGATTTTCAAAATAAGAATATTGAGCAAAAGTATCTTCTCCTAGAAGATTCTCCATTTTCGCACCAAAAACTCCACAGCAAAAACACCTTCTCTTTCATAGTCCAGTGCTCCACTTATTTGCATAAGAGCAACACTAGACTGGGGGACTTGAAGGGGTAAGGTCCCAAAAACCTCGCCTCAAGTACTTGGGACCATACTACAACCTCATATTCTAACCCTTTTTAGACCTTGCGCGGCCGCGCACTGGTCCTACAAAGAGAGCTTAGAAGGAAAACGACAAGCAACACCTGCGCGCCAAAAGGAAACTAATGAATCCTTGTGCCTCTCTCCATAACAAACAGAGATAAAAATCCCAGTTAGCACTCCAGCTTAAATAATACCCAGACTTGGATATTATTTACTTCAATGATACCACACGATAAGGAGTCACACTGGATTACGGTAGTAATCTTCTAGAAGACTCAATCATGCACCGCCAGACGGTTATAACTGTCTGGCCACGTGTCATCATCCAGGGCTCCCTTGAAGTCACGGTGATGGCATGGAATTAAAGAGAAATCTCCACTTGCCCACTTTCCACGTGGCAATACCCCAGCCGTTGATCTAGATCATGATCCGTGTGCTCCCACACTCGATTAAAAAGATTAACGGAGGGAAAAATAACCGCTTACGGAGTTAGCATCTTCCGTCAACATTTCAACAACAGGTTTTCCCGCCAAAACCTGGGCTATAAATAGAAGGATAATTCAGGTACAGTCTCTAAGTTACTTTCACTTCACTTATACTTCTTCTTCTTCTTCAAATACCGATACTTATTCTCACGCCGGAGGGTGGTCACGGAGAGAACCCCCATTCTCCCCGTGGCGAGTCTAACGGTGTCTCTTTTGCAGCTATCGGAAAGAGAAGGAGATCCGTCACCCCTGAACCGAACGAGAAGAAACCAACCCTTTTATGCAGAACCTAACCCCCTGGTTTATCTGATTCCGGTCATTTAACCAGTGTTTCTTTAGGACTGATTTGAAAATTGTAGGGGTAATAGAGTCTTTTATATCCACTTGAAAATAGGAAACTGTAAATCAAATCCCTAGAATTTCGAATCCTCTTTCTTCTTTCAGATCTGTGTATTCGAATCCTCCTTCTTCTACAGATCAAAGATATCGAATCATCATC
The DNA here is from genome assembly GCA_030545235.1 of Helianthus tuberosus. Classification (NCBI taxonomy): domain Eukaryota; kingdom Viridiplantae; phylum Streptophyta; class Magnoliopsida; order Asterales; family Asteraceae; genus Helianthus; species Helianthus tuberosus. The sequence goes on along the minus strand of JARYGA010023982.1, from coordinate 15,585 downwards.
ATCATCAATCCATCTCGAATAATCATCATCGTCAGTTTACATCTTGAATCATCATCATCATCGATACAGCAACTTCATCATTCCTTCATTATCTTCATCATCATCATCATCATCATCATCATCATCGATACTATCGGGTGGTTAGGTTCGAGCGAGAGAAAGAGAAGAGAGACTGTAGAGAGGCGGCGCCGACCACCTCCCCACGACGGCGGGCGACAGTGGTGGTGCCGGCAGTGGAAAGACTGGGTTGTAGTGTTATATAGAGTTATAATAGGGTAATATGGTGTTATATATTATTTATAGTGTTTTATAGTGGTTTGTAGTGTTATGTACGTATTACAGTGCTATGAACTGTTGAATGGTGGTTTGCAGTTTCTTTAATAGTATTATATACTTATTGAATGGTGTTGTATAATTATTGAATGTTGTTATATATGTACCGAATGGTGGTTTGCAGTGTTATTCGTAGTGTTTTTTATAGAGATCATTAAAATGATGTTATATACTTATTGAATGGTGTTATATAATTATTGAATGGTGTTATATATGTGCTGAATGGTGGTTGCAGTGTTATTCGTAGTGTTTTTATAGAGATCTTTAAAAAAAATCATCTATAAATAAGGTGGCGGTTATGGAAGGTTTTGAATTAATTGAATCAATGATAAAATTACTTGTTTACCCTTTTGAATTAATTTAGATTGAGGACATTTGTCATCTCCACAATATTTCTCACACTTATCACACTTTTAACTTTTTTTTTACAATAACTTTACCCTATATATATATATATGTGTTAAACATATTGTTAAGGCTAGGGTGTGTGGTTTAAAGCCCCTAGGGGCTTTATTACGCCACGTCAGATCCACCTAGGCGTCACGTCATATGATGGGCTTCAAAGCCAATCCCTTTAACTTGCATGCATTGGTTTAAAGTCCCCATCATCATTACCTAATTATTTTTAATTATATTTTGTATTTTTTTAATTTATATGTCAGTTGTATTTAAAACGAAAAAAAAAAAACATAATTCAATAAAATAAATAAAACATTACAAAGTACTTAAAAAAATACAAAGTTACTTAAAAATAAAAAAATTACAAAGTTAATTAAAAAATAAACTACTTGAAAATAAAAAAGCTACATATATTTCTCTTGGATTTTTGCCGTACGAGCCAGGCTCGTCGAGCCTCTAAAATGAGTCGGTCCTCCTCCGGTAGGTGTGAAAAGTCTTTCTCGAGAAACTTCATATCTTTCTGGATTTGTTTCTCCATTCTAAGTTCATGCTCCTTTTACTTGATTGAGAGAGGCCGGTTGAGTCTATCGTCGAACTCGTCCGAACTTGACGGGTCATCCGATGGCGTTGAAGAAGATATGTCTCGTGCTCGTGCAGCTGCCTTACTTCTATCCCTACCCTTCGGTCATGGCAGCTCTTGCGATTCTTCAAAATTGAAATCATCAAACTCGTCGTTTAGGTTAATAGTAGTACGAGCATCGGACTTGGGTGGTTCGTTAGCCATTGTTAATTTGGATCGTTTTGACCTATGGTTCGTTGGGTCAAACAGTAGTACAAGATGCCACTTGGGAGATCTGCGAAGAAGCTCCCACGAAGGTATCATCGTAAATGGATGCCCATGATACAATGTATACTGGTTGTGGGCGGCGGTCACAATGTCGACACTTGAACCGCTTCTTCTTGTATGATTGTTGATGAGACTATTATATGTGTTGTTGAAATTGTTGATTTTGGTTCGCATTGCGGTCCACTTGCCCGAAAATGAGTCGTCTGAACGATATTCACCACGACCCATTGCGGCGAAAAACTTCCCACGTACACGCCTCCAAAATACAGATATATCTTGGTCGGTTGCTATATTTTAGTAACAACAAAATCAAATAAAAAAATATTTAAAAAATTATATTTATAAAAAGTTAATGGAGAGAAAAATTACAAAAAATCGGATCCTCTGACACGACGAGCCATGCTTGTGACAATGCAAGTTCTTCCTTAGGCGTCCACCTCTGGATCGTTTTAGGAGCACCTACTTCGTTCTTGCCCTTCTTACAGTGCCTTATAGATCGTCCACCTTTTGAGGAAATGGGTTGAGTTTAGGATACGTTTTGGGTTTCGGGTACGGATTGGGTTTGGGGTATGTTTTGGGGAAAAAATGGCGGTGGGGAATAGTATTAAAAAAACCAGGGAATCGGTGGCGTGGTCGGATGAGGGGAGGTTGGGGTGGTAGGTGGCATCGGATAATACCCAACCTCACCCGTTCGCGGGTCTCTTTGGTAACGTTCTTCTTGCTTGTTGTTGGGATTGTTTGCTAAATTACCCCAAAACGGATTGTTGGGATCCCACGGGTTTTGGTTGTTGGAAAACATTATGTGAATATGAAAAAATAGATGAAGATTAGATGAAAAATGGATAAAGAATGGATGAATATTTGAGTAAAGGGGTAGTGTATTTATAGTGTTAAAATAAAAAAAATAAAACTTAATTTTTTATTATTATTCTGACCGTTTGGCAACGGTCATTTTTGACCAAATTCCTCGAACAAAGCGAATTTTTGCTTGTTACTGGGCTTGCGATGAGGATACAACGCCCCTTCTTTGGGGGGCTCGGGATGGCTAGAGGGAGCCATAGGGCTAAACGATGCATATGTGGCCAGAAACGGTATACCACAGCACTGGCTTAGTGGTCACACATCCACGTATAATGTAGAATTAATAATGTGTGCTCCATGTTATAACTTTAATAACGTATGTTGTCATCATACACTATTGGCAACAGAACAAGGCTTGGTACCTGGTAGTTAACCATTTTATCCACAAAAGGAAGTACTTGATAGAAAAAGATCATAAATAATTACAAGAATATGTATAGTTGTGTAATGTAGAGTAGGATAATGGTTTTCCGTTCAAATAAAAATACAAGAATATGTGTGTAATTATAATGTAGAGTAAGAGCATGTTTTTCCGTTCAAATAAAAATACAAGAATACGTGTGTAGTTGTGTAAAGTAGGGTAGGAGCATGCTTTTCCACTCAGAAAAATTTACTAACAATATGTGTGATTGTGTATATCACCTAGTTTAACAAGGTATATACCTCCACCCCAAAGTGATTAGTTTCATTCTATTTCAGTTTAGTTTTTCTTCATTTGAAAAAAAAGCTCCCCTTATTCCCACATACCCTATATCTTATTTTCACACCCTCTATTGTATACGGGCCATATACAGTTATACGGCCCGTATAGAATGTTTTTGAATAGGAAAATGCGCAGAGAATGTTTTTTGATTTTACTATATACGGCCCGTATATAGTTATACGATCCGTATACATGTGTATACGATTTGTAAAACGTATACGGCTCAATGAATTTAGTTTGTGAGGTTTTTGATGTTACAAAATGTATACTGGCCGTATAACTGTATACGGGTCGTATATAAGGATGTTTTTTCAAGTATCACATTTTTTCCAATAAAAACACAATCATTCTAGGGTTTCTAAACTATTCATCACCTTTAACAATGTCGATAAACGTTGATCGGAACACGCCGCTTAAATCGGAGCACAAGTAGAGTAACGTTACCGATCAGTCCGTTGATGGAAACCTTAGCGATCGCAGAGATCTTCATGTTGGTTATTTATCGATTCTGCTAGTTATCGGCGGGGATGGGTACAGAAACCACCAAGGGTGATTATGGATTGGTTACAGAAACCACTAGCAGAAAAACCCGACACGTCTTCTATGATGATCCGAAACATTCCGAATAACTAGCAGAAGAACCCGACACAAACAAGTTCTCCACAGTTTGTTATTCAGATCTCTATTCGGTCATCTTTCCAAACTACAACACACGATAACTTTAAACTTTATATTGGGTGATTTGACTAGGAAATGATTGGAGGTGATTGCTACTTTTAATAAGCTGTCATAGTTGTCAAATTCGTTGTGTGCATTCATATTGTTTAGACAATAACAGATAATAAACAGATTGTTGGACTTCTTGTTCCAAATGCACGCCTCAATTCATCTTTTTTACTCTTTTCTTCGATTTCAACAAATCTTTTCCTTTTTCCTTCAATTTCGAGAACATTCTCCGTAACATGAAGACGTGTCGGGTTCTTCTACTAGTGGTATTTTAAGGAAGTATTGAAGATTGAATGTGCAAACCGCAACCGTTTTTACTACGGAAACGGTGGCTATGCGAAATACAAACCGCAATCATTTGTGACTATGGGAAACAAAAGTTTTCTTTTTGAGCTTGATGGATGTCCGTTATCTCAGTTGAGGCGTGCATTGTTTAAATCTGAACCAGTTGGTATGTGTCCGTATCAGCGTAGTTTATCACCCTGTGTGAGCATTGAAACAAGAAGTCCAACAATCTGTGCAGTCATATTTGTTGAGACAACAACATATAATGAACGGATTGTTGGAGTTCTTGTTCAAAATGCAGCTGTAGTACCGGGACCACTAGACCAGACACATGTCACATAGTTTTTCATGATAAAAGATATAGATGTAGGAATATAACTAGATGTTATGTGTGTCAGGATTTTTATCTATTATGTCATCGACTAACTGCTCGAAATCTCTTTCGTTTCTCATGTTAGGGAGAATGTTCTCGAAATTGAAGGAAAAGGAAAAATGGTTGCTGATGTTTGAGAATTAAACGCATGTACGTGACAAAACAAGGATCGTTCTAATAGATTAAAGATATTAAACAGTTGTCAAATTCGTTGCGGGTTGGTTTTGGGAAGAAACGAAGGGGTTTACGGTGTTTGGTAGGTTGAAAGAGGTGAATGGTCTTGAAAGATTTGTTGAAATCGAAGAAAAGAGTAACTAGCAGAAGACGTGTCAAGTTCTTCTGCTAGTTATTCGGAATGTTTCGAATCATCATAAAAGACGTGTCGGGTTTGTATTTCCAAACAACAACACAGGATAAGTTTACACTTTATAGTGTGTGATTTGACCGATTGTCAAATTCGTTGCGTGCATTCATATTGTTTAGACAACAACATATAATGAACGGATTGTTGGACTTCTTGTTCCAAGTGCAGCTGTAGGATCCGTACTTAAAGGTCTCTCTAAAATATGCAACCGAGACCGCCTTGTTAATTTTAATGAAGCAATGAAGATTGAATGTGCAAACCACAACCGTCTTTGACTACAAAAACGCTGGCTATGAATGCTTGGAAAATTGCATCAACTCTCATATATCAACATACTCTTCTCCAGACGCTTAGTTGTTATGAATGACAACTTGAATGGTCTAGTTAACTTTCAGATTCAGATTCAGGAAGCAGATGATTTGTCAAAAGACATGGTAGACTGAAAATGCACGCATTTAATTCTTTAATCTATTAGAACGATCCTTGTTTTGTCACGTACATGCATTTAATTCCCAAACATCATTACAGATTCCATGTTTAATTCCCGAATGCATCTACTTCTCGCAGTTATAACACATAGTCAATGTAGTAAAATGTGAGCTTTTACACCAACCATATCGATATTCTAGTTCTCCTTTTCCTTCAATGATTAATTTGTAATATATGAATAAGATACCTTCGAGATACTTTGTGTTTGTTTGATTTGAATTTTGAAAGTTGGAAGATGTATCTGGTGGGGGTGATGTGGTAATTTACAATAATGTAGGAAGGATTGAGCTTGATGGATGTCCGTTATCTCAACGCTTCTTCTTACATTACTGATCTGGAATTGGACAACCGCAACCATTTCAGTGCTTCTCAATCAGATATTATTTATTGAATCATAACTGAAACAGTCTGAAAAAAACTAAACCGAACCAACATAGTTGAAGGTGCATGTCTGCAAAAGGTGCAAGAGAATGGCGAGTAATCAGTTGTATTTTTATAGATTTGTTTCTTATTGGCCATTATTCGACCGAATAATCAGTTGTATTTTTTTACAGACATGTCGTGCATTGTTTAAATCTGAATCAGGTTCTCAAAACAAGGATCGTTCTAATAGATTAAAGAGAATAAACCATTTTTTACCATTTTTTACCCATAGTATACGAGCCGTATAATATTATACGGCCCGTATACAATCATCGTATACAATGTATACGATCTGGTAAATGTTTTTCACATGGTGTATACGGGCCGTATAATAGTATACGGCCCGTATTCTTAGGGTAAAAAATGGTAAAAAATGGTTTATTCTTTTTAATCTATTAGAACAATCCAAGAAACGAAAGGGATTTCGAGCAGTTGGTAGAAGACGTGTCGGATTCCTCTCCTATATCAACATACTCTCATATAAAGATGAGTTGGTATTGAACCAAGAATACGGAGATCAATAAAGATGAATTGGTATTTAACCAAGAATATGAAGATCAATAAAGATGAATTAGTATTGAACCAATCATTTGTTGATGTATATAACAGAGTAACCCTCACCCTCAGTCATATCTATAGAGGGAGTTGGCTTTTCAACAAATCTTTGTGTAGTTATTCGGAATGTGCTTGTGATGTAGAAACCAACAAAATCTGATGGGGGTGATATAGTAATTTTCAATAATGTAGGAAAGATTGTAGTTATAGAACCCGACAAACCAACAAAGTCTGAATACTTCAAACATTCTAAACCCTAACTGTGTATGTGCTTGTGCTGTAGAAACCGGTGATGAATTTGTGTACATAACTGAATGTTCATTACTGATCTGGAATTGGAGAACCGTTGTGTATCTGAATCAGGTTCTCAAACCAACACTACTAAAGAAGAGTTGGTATTTGTCACACCCCCAAAATCCACCATGCGGAGTATCACCGCTTGGAGGCGTGACATGACCAGGATTGCGCCACCAATCATATTGAACAACATAATTAAGTAAATCAAACCAACCACAACATAATTGGTGACCAAAATAAAGTAACCAACTTTAAGTTAACAGCGGAAGCATAAATTTTAAAACCCAAACATAAGTAATAAGTTCATAAAGTTTAAATGTTTAGAACTGGACATAGCAGTCCATATCCCACAACGACCTCCTCCTCGTGCAAGCTCCATAAGCATCTAACGACCTGTAAGGCATGTAACAACGAGTCAACAATAAAGTTGAGCGAGTTCACAGTTGGGTGTTTGTTTTAAGTTGTTTCCGAAAACATGGTTTGTCTTTAGCTGGCTTACTTGCCGTGGGGGTTACCCCATAGTTGAAAATATGATTAACCAATTACTTCTTTCCCAAACCATGACCCGTGGGGGTTTCCCCATGTTAACCACTAGACCGTTACCATATCGACAACTGACGAACAATAGTTGTGCCCTACGTCAATGTCTATCATCATTGACAGTTTGCCATAGTCCATATAAACTTCCCATCTATTCCCGTTCATAAGCAAACATACGACATTGCACATAACACTTTTATTGACATATAACATGTTAGATCATTCTCAGATAACCTACCCGACATTTAGACACGCGAATTACTACTTATGTCGTTTCAGCTTTTACATTCAAAACTGGGCTGTTTTCGGGAATTTTAATAAAATAGTTACCCTATTCCAAAAATTCCTAACTTTTTTTTACAGAAGGTCTTAAACGATCCAAATATTATTGTGTAAAAATCTCGGGATCCAATTCATTACCAATATTTAAAAAAATTCATTTACCGGACTGCAATCAGATTCATCACTTTCTGACTGCAGTCCACGGAATAATTTATTTAAAATTCATCGTAAGTCCGATTTATGAAATTCCAGTGGGAGAATTACTATGACATCAGTGTCCATCTACAGTACAAATTTCGTGACCTAATTCTACACAGATTTCAAGTTATGGCGAAAAACATAACACATATTTTCAGCAGTAAAAACGCAGTTTTTGCTGCTGTGAAAAACGACCCTTTTAAAAATAGCAAACGAAGTCTAAAAATTATGATTCCAGTGCCATTAGAACCGTATTTCGAAATAACATGTTATAGACTCAAGAAAATCAGTTTTTCGATAAATATCGACCTGTTTACAGCCAACTGAAGTTGGCTATAAATGTTTGGACAGAAGCTGTTTTCAGCTTATAGCGTTCTAACGCAAGTTCTATTTGTTCCGTTATCATGCTTAGTGATCAACAACGATATTTAACATCAACATTAATAAGCAATCATCAAGTAATCAACAATCATAATCAAAACAACTTCATTCTAGTAATGTTTCATTATGTTTCATCCATTTATGTAAACTTTATGTAAAGCTTCATGTTTATGTTTTTAGTTCTTGTTCTTAGTGTTCTTGTAATATTCATCATACATTACTCAAAATGGAAGTAAACAAGAGTAAATCAAGAACTTACTACTAGCTTAAAGCTAGGGAAGATCTCTAGTGAAAAAGATGGTGAAAATGGATGATGAAAGCAAGTAATGAAGCTCCTTGATGATCTACAAATTCAAGCTCCCTTGAATCACCTTCTAGTCTTGAATGAAGCTTAAAAATGGATGAAGATGGTTGAGCTATGGTGGTGGTGGCGGTTATGTTGAGCCGAGAGGGAGAGAGGAGAGATGAGGGAGATGGTGTTGATTTTGTGAAGATATGTTAAGATATGGAGAGATCTTGTTTAGATGTTCACCCTACTTATATTGATTTATCACAATATCTTGCTAAGATACACAAGTAAGATATCAAATATAATATTGCCAGGAAATCTAGTGGTGGGGTCCCTTATGGGGCCGTAATCTTTGATTGGGGGGGGGGGGGTTACTTGTAAATATTGAAGGTAAGTTGTTAAATATCGGTTCAGTTTCAAGTATAAGGTTACTAGTATTAATTAGTAGATATTCTAGTGGGTGTTATGGTGTTCGGGGATCATAACTAGCCAAGAAATAATTAAACAATGTTTCTTGCAATATTTTGGTGTCCCGGGTAATGTCCAGTTGTTCGGTTAGATACCGGTTCGTTAAAGTGCTAAGTTGTTCCGTTTAGTGTCTTTTATGTATCTTTTTGTAACACTTTTAATTCCCAACACTCAGGAAGCATATATGACTATTTAGTCAATTTTCTGCACAAGACTAGTATGTTAACAAGCACATGTAAGTATGAAGCAGTAATCAGAAAGCAGTTAAGTAATTCAGCACAGTCATCAAGCACTTTAATTAACATTAATTAATCTTACGGATACATGTAATCATGAGGGTTGTCACATTCTCCCCCTGTTAAGAAAATTTCGTCCCAAAATTTAGCGCGTGGTTACTGAGGAAGCTAGTTAAGTTGCGTGGTTTACTGGTTTTCCTGGGGTGTCACATCATCCCCCCGTTGGTTTGGAATTTCGTCCCGAAATTCCGCAGTAGCTTCAGCCTTAGTAGTGGTTGCACTTTTCTCAAATAACTGGGGATACTTTTGTTTCATTTGGTCTTCTCGTTCCCAGGTATACTCTGGGCCATGACGGGAGTTCCAACGAACTCGAACAAGAGGTATTCTGGTGCGCTTGAGAATCTTAACATCTCGGTCTGTGATTTCAACTGGTTCCTCGACGAATCTCAACTGGTCGTCGATTGTGAGCTCCTTTAAGGGAACTATGAGGGTCTCATCTGACAGGCACTTCTTCAGATTCGACACGTGGAATACGTTGTGAACTCCGCTGAGTTCTTCAGGTAGGTTCAACTTGTAAGCGACTTTGCCAATTTTCTCAATAATTTCGAACGGTCCGACATAACGCGGATTGAGTTTGCCTCGTTTGCCAAAACGAACTACACCTTTCCAAGGTGAGACTTTAAGTAGCACTCGATCCCCGACCTGGAACTCGAGTGGTTTCCTTCGCTTATCAGCATAGCTTTTCTGACGGTCACGAGCTGCCGCCATTCGTTGTTGTATTTGAGCAATCTTCTAGGTTGTATCTACTACAAGTTCTGGGCCAGTGATTTGACTGTCGCCAACCTCTGCCCAACAAAGAGGCGATCGGCACTTCCGTCCGTACAATGCCTCGAACGGAGCGGCCTGGATGCTGGTGTGGTAACTGTTGTTTTACGAAAACTCCACTAACGGGAGGTGTTTTTCCCAGCCATTACCAAAGTCGATTACACATGCCCTAAGCATGTCTTCAAGGGTTTGGATGGTACGTTCAGATTGCCCATCCGTCTGTGGATGATATGCCGTGCTCATGTCTAATCGAGAGCCAAAGGACTTGTGCATAGCTTGCTACAACTCAGATGTAAAACGTGAGTCTCGATCAGAAATGATGGAGGTTGGCACTCCGTGCCTCGATACTACTTCCTTTAGGTAGACGTCTGCTAGAGTAGAAAACTTATCGGTTTCCTTGATAGCCAAGAAGTGTGCAGACTTAGTCAATTGATCCACTATCACCCAAATAGTGTCATTTCCGCGTTGAGATCTAGGCAGGCCAGTAACGAAATCCATGGAAATTTGCTCCTATTTCCATGTCGGGATCTCTGGTTTTTGGAGTAGGCCTGATGGTTTCTGATATTCAATCTTGACTCTCGCACAAGCCAAACATTTACTGACGTAGGTTGCTATGTTGGCTTTCATACTAGGCCACCAATACATAGTCTTGAGATCGTGGTACATCTTATCCGAACCAGGATGTACTGAATAACGAGACTTGTGTGCCTCATCCATCACAAGCTCACGTAGATTACCATAGAGTGGAACCCAGATGCGTCCGTTTACATAGTAGGCGCCGTCTTCCTTTTGTTCTAACCGCTTCCTCGATCCTCGTAAGGACTCAGCCCTGATGTTCTCTGCTTTCAATGCTTCAACCTGAGCATCTCGTATCTGAGTAGGAAGACTAGATTGGATGGTAAGTTGTAACGCTCGCACACGTTTAGGTATAGTATCCTTTCGACTGAGGGCGTCGGCCACAACATTGGCTTTGCCCGGATGGTATTTGATTGCACATTCATAATCATTCAAGAGCTCGACCCATCGGCGTTGTCGCATGTTTAACTCTTTTTGCTTGAAGATGTGCTCGAGACTCCTGTGATCGGTGTAAATGGTGCACTTGGTACCATACAGGTAATGTCTCCATATCTTAAGTGCGAAAACAACTGCTCCCAGCTCCAAGTCGTGCGTAGTGTAGTTCCTTTCGTGAACTTTAAGTTGGCGCGATGCGTAGGCAATGACCTTGTCACATTGCATCAACATGCAACCAAGTCCTTGGATGGAAGCGTCGCAATAAACCACAAAATCATCTGTGCCTTCAGGCAATGAGAGGATAGGCGCGCTACAAAGTCTATCTTTTAAGTGCTGAAAAGCAGATTCCTGTGCATCACCCCAACGATAGGTGACACCCTTCTGAGTTAGTGAGGTGAGAGGTTGCGTAATCTTAGAGAAATCCTTGATGAATCTCCTGTAGTAGCCCGCCAAACCCAAGAATTGGCGGATTTCTGTTGGTGTACGGGGTGCAGGCCAGTTCTTGATCGAGTCAACCTTGGATGGATCAACATGAATCCCATCCTTGTTTACCACGTGGCCTAGAAAGTGGACTTCACGAAGCCAGAAGTCACATTTCGAAAATTTGGCATACAGTTGCTCTGCTCGAAGAAGTTCCAGCATAAGTCGTAGATGCTGCTCGTGTTCCTCCTGACTCTTAGAATAGATCAGGATGTCGTCGATGAAAACAATAACGAACTTATCCAGGTAAGGTTTGCATACTTGGTTCATGAGATCCATGAAGACCGCTGGTGCGTTTGTCAATTCGAAAGGCATAACCAGAAACTCGTAATGCCCATAACGAGTTCTAAATGCTGTTTTGGAGACGTCCTCATCTCGGACTCTTAGTTGATGGTAACCTAACCTCAGGTCAATCTGTAGAAACTCGACCCTTGCAACTGGTCGAATAAGTCATCAATGCGTGGAAGAGGATAACGATTCTTCACGGTTACCTTGTTAAGTTCGCGATAGTCAATACACATTCTGAAAGTACCGTCTTTCTTCTTCACAAACAAGACTGGAGCTCCCCAGGGCGAAGAGCTAGGACGTATGAAACCCTTTTCCAAGAGTTCTTGTAATTGCGTGGACAGTTCTTCAAGTTCTGACGGAGCTAGTCGATAAGGTGCACGAGCTATTGGTGCTGCTCCAGGAGCTAGCTCGATTTGAAACTCGACTTGTCGATGAGGCGGAAGACCAGGTAATTCCTCAGGAAATACCTCAGGAAAATAATGCACAATAGGAATGTCTTCAATTCTCTTCTCTTCCATTGATGCGTCAGTAACGAGTGCTAGAATGGCAGTGTGACCCTTTCGTAAACACTTCTGGGCCTTAAGGAAAGAGATAATGCCTATGACAGCACCACTCTTGTCGCCATGAATCACGAGGGGTTCTTCACCAGAACGAGGGATGCAGACAATCTTCTCGTTGCAAAGAATTTCTGCTTGCTGATGAGATAACCAATCCATCCCAATAACAACGTCGAAACTACCCAGAACGATAGGAATAAGATCGATAGAGAAGGTCTGACCAGCTAGGACGAGGTTACAACCCTTAACTATGTGTGTGGCCTCGAGACTTTTACCGTTTGCTAGCTCTACCGTGTGTTTGGTGGTCAAAAGTGTTGGAGTGCGCTTAAGCATTTGGCTAGCTTTTAAGGACACATAACTAGTATCGGCACCCGAATCAAATAAAACAGTAACAAAGAAGTCGTCCAGAAGACACTTACCCATCACAACGTTGGGATCGTTCCTTGCATCACCCTGACCTAGCACAAAAACACGTCCCCTGGCTCCATTGCCATTATTGTTACCTGATGTGTGTGAATTATATATATATTTTTTTTGAAGATATTTGTTCACACAAATTTAGTTTTAAAATGGTTTTTCACCTAGAACTAACTACACACACAAAGGGCAAGTGTACCCGTCGGATGGTAATACAGCTAATCGGTAAGAACCGGATATCAATCCGTGGATGCGGTGTCTCGATACTAAACTTTTGCTACTTTAAAGCCTTTTCAAATGATTGGGTTGATTTTTCTAACTTAGCATGCAAAGAAATAAACTACTAAAAATTCTAACAAAGAACAATATCTAAGAAAGGGTTGCCTAAACTAAGTTTCCACTAACAAACATATGACAACAAGGTGGAAGGAATTGTGATGATGCAAGCTCTAAATTTAACTAAGTCCCCAATCAAGGCTTCCTAGTCTATAATTCTTAGGAAAACTAAAAATGAATTAACATTCTAATCACTTAAAAATTATTCTTTTAAGCTCACTTGCTAAGTTGATGTTAATCTTTAATCATGAGTTATTTGTTTGTCAAAACTCCTAACTCTACAAATTAGGGAAAACTAATATGAACAACACACTAATCACCCTAACTTGGTTTCAAGTAGTTGGCACTATCATCATGTTCTTGATATGAACCACAAGCATGGTCATGCTAGCTAACAATTTTGGCCTAAATCATCAAACTAACAAGAACACAAACTATAGAATCCACATAAACATACTTATGATCTTTCCAAATCTATATGCAAGAATTCACACATATGCTCAAATCATCATTCAATCACATTAGCAATTACCATTCCTAGTTTCATGCTATGAATCATACTAACAAGTTAACAAGATTCAATAATCATAATCTTTACATGGGCTTTCCAACACAACATGTAAATACTTATGAGCAAACATTCAAGAACAAGAACTTTAAGCATACACATGAACTCCAAGAACAAGATTAAATACCAACATGAAGATTAACAAGAACAATCATCACATCTACTTCCATGTTATCACATATTCATTAGCTTCAACTAAGTTTAGACAACTCAAATGTTTAGCCCATAAGGCTCATGGCTACCAAATCAAGTGCAAATAAACATAAATTGTTCATAATGTAGTAACTAGTAAGCTAACCAAGTTAAAGACAAGATTTAAATGATGTTTGAGTAGGTCTTCAAGTGATTAAGTCCTCTTCAAGGCTCCCTCTTGGTTCCAACAAGCTTCCAAGACCAGATTCTTGAGAGAAAAAGTCACCAAAATGCTCCAACTCCCCTCCAAATGAGCTAGAAACTCGTATTTAAGCTGCTGTGAGAATGGCACGACCATGCCACCTTTTGGCACGGTCGTGCTTGGCAAGTGTCAGAGCCACTTTCTTGAATGTTGACCAAGTATGCTACCATTTTGGGAAAAATCGCGCTCAAAAGTTCCCGAGGTGGCACGACCGTGCTCGGGCATGGTCTGGTCGTGCCAGCCGATAGTGCTCGGCCATGACTCACTTATTCTCGGAAACAAGCTGATTTGGGGCCAAAATTGACCTGGCACGGTCGTGCTCCTTTGATTTTTGATGGTGCTGGTGCTGGATGATGGTGCTGATCGAGAGTGCCGATGTCGGAATGGCTGGCACGGTCGTGCCATATCTGGCAGTTTGCTGGAATGTTCCGTTTTCGCTCCATTTTGCTCCAAAAGCCTCCGTTTCATCACCGGGCCGAAGCCCGGACCTGTATTTTCACAAACAACTCAAATGAGTACCAAAATCAATGAAAATACAAAGAGTTTTCGCATAAACGGGGCGTATTTGACGTTTAAAAGATGTATAAATTCTTATACATCAAATAACCCCACACTTGAACTTTGCTTGTCCTCAAGCAAACTAAAATCAACAAAACTCTCTAAATGGCAATCATCTCAACTAGCATTTCATAAGCACAAACAAATAACTCGGGTCAAAACAATCAAGGAGTGCTCGATATAAAGAAGGAACCGAAAAGAAATAAGTAAAATATGTTTATGAGCAATGGTCCATCTTGGAAATCCCTACAAGTTCACCATGCATCCTCACAAATGTTCACACACACTCGGCTAAATTTAGGTGCACATACAATTTGCGGAGTATGTTTAGAACACTCGATGCCAAGACAATAACTATGCGATATCATATGCTTGTGGAAGGATCAAATCTAATCACTCGGCAAAAATATAGCATAAATCATGAGGTCTTGATTGGGTTGTAACTTGGCTTGGGTTAAGGGTGTGGAAGTGGATTTTGAAAAGTGGCTAAAACGGTTGTAACCCGACGGCTCGACTAACTTGAAATATAAGAAGATAGAACTATACAACTAAATAATAACTAACCGACAAGTATTGCTTTTCACTCCCAAAATTGCTCTTACAAAGCCATTTGATAAGGCTTTTTCATCTATATATATATATATATATATTTTTTTTACAACTCATGCTTTGGAGAGAACTAAGTACGTCTACTTAGATAAAAAAAACTCTTGATCATGAGGGTACATAACTACGAAGAAGAAACTATACAAAACTACAAGTTAATCATCAACCAAACCGGGCTTCCAACCAAAAATGGGTTCAAAATATAAAAGGCTAATTTGGCTAAGTGGTTAATATTTTGGTGGTTTAAAAGAAACGAACGGGAAAGGCTCAAATTGGTTTAACTAGGGGAATGATTTGGGTAGGGAGGTGAATAAAAATGGCTAAAATAAAAAGGTTTCCTAATGCCTCAATCACTTCTATGCTTGACTTCTTGCTTTGTGGCCTCGAAATGCATACCTAACACAAGTTCTAAATCGCGAAAGTTATCCGGCTCACTCAATCTTTGCCCGCAAAAACATGAGCAAAAATAATTCAAAAGCTATAAGGCTCAAAAATA
>JARYGA010023981.1:0-26186 GCA_030545235.1 Helianthus tuberosus | reverse complement strand
AAGGTCCAACATACCTGGGACTTAGCTTTCCCCTTTTGATGAATCTTACTACTCCTTTCCAAGGAGAGACTTTTAATAACACTTTATCTCCTACTTGAAATTCCAATGGCTTTCGTCTGTTATCTACATAACTCTTTTGTCGATCACGGGCTGCTTTCAGTCGTTCTTTGACTTGGATGATCTTGTCTGTTGTTTCTTGTACTATCTCAGGTCCAGATAGTTGCTTTTCCCCAATTTCTGCCCAACAGACTGGCGTTCGGCACTTTCGTCCATAAAGTGCTTCGAATGGTGCAGCATTGATACTTGTGTGATAACTGTTATTATAAGAAAATTCTATCAATGGTAAATGATCGTCCCAGTTACCTCCAAAATTAATTACACAAGCTCTAAGCATGTCCTCCATTGTCTGAATTGTTCTTTCGCTTTGTCCGTCCGTTTGAGGATGATAAGTTGTGCTTAGATTTAACTTGGTTCCTGTAGGATCGTTTTCACGACCAAAAGAGTCGTTCAGAAGAGTTTTTGCTCAATACGAAAGGCGGAAACAGACGTATCGAGTTGATTCAGCTAGAGATTCACTTTAAACTGTCTTTTGATTGATATAACTGCGTTTTACAGCGAGTAGACACTTCGGCAGCACTTCAGCTCTCAAACCGGAAAGTTACAAATGACAAGGCATACCTAGTATTTATAGGGCTAGCTATTTCGTATGAAACCAACTCATGCGAAATCAAGTTCACACGAAATGGCTATTTTGTGCGAAATACCAAGTTGATTTCGTGCGAAATAGCTGTTTGCTATTTCGTGCGAAATACCCTCTCAACACATATTTGACATTTTTCTCGTACTACGTGTCCTGATCTATCTAATACAATACAAGACTTGATACAAGACGAAGTCGACAGACGTATGCACCAACAGACTCCCCCTCGGATGTTGACGAAGTCTTCAGAGTCGAGTCTTCAATCTTCAGTCTTTATCAGTCTTTTTGTTCTTCCTGAAGTATCTGATAGTGTAAAACATACTCAGTCTTCTCTCTTCTTTTTCAACAGACTCCCCCTTAAGTTATGCTATCTTTCACAAGTTCTAGAATCGATACCTAGCTCTCTGAAGGATCGGTAACCTGGCAAACCTGCACAATCTCTACCCCACAATAAATTTCACAAATTTACAATTTGACAAATTTATATACCACTTGCAGATACTAAACAAAATGATTTTTACAATGTTAATCTCTGATGAACCACTTGTAGAAATACCATTTTTCTTTTTCAAACAAATTTCAACTCAAACATCTCAAACAAACTCTTCCAAACCTTTTCATCACGTTTAGTACTTGGAATTTTGAAAATCAGCTCCTCAACATCAGTTGTCAAAAAATCTTTTTGTATTTTCAAAAATTTTATGCTAAAACATACTGAAAATCTTTTTAGACTTTTGAAATTTAAAGAAAATGAAGTAAAGAAATATTTACAGACAATATTTTTGTGAGTTTGTGTAAGAGGATCATATCAGTTTTTGAGACAAATCACTAACACCGTTAAGCTTTAAACATTTTAAGTTTTAAACGATTCACTTAGATTGTCAGTATACTGATCCACTTAAATTTTCACACAAAGTTCAACTGTTTCGAGATACGAGATTAATGTTTTAGAGACTTAAACTTATTCGCGTGTCCCACCTCAGAATATACTCCCGTATCCAGATCCCAATATTCAGTCTTACAGGTGAGTATACCTAGATGATATATGTAAAGGGTTAAATACGAGGGCCATGAGAGCTCAGGCTATTGCTTCCGCAAAATCAGAGAGATGATGGCTTCGTCTTTAGGTGTGTTCCCTTTAGAGAATCTTTTCTTTAACAACACATGATTAGCATTTTGCAATGTTTCATCATTTTTTATGCTAAGGGGGGGGGGTGCTATATTTCAAGCAAGCGAAAAGTATTATACGGGGACTAGGCCATTGCTTCCGCAAAATCAGAAGTCCCGGGATAATACCCCAGATATCACTGAGTATAAAGACCTAGTATCTCAGAAAGATGGATCTTTCAAACAAGATTTTGAGGGTTATTCATATATCCGAGAGATGTTCCCCACGAGATAAGTAAGTTTGAAATTTAGATTTATATCTCGAACACAATCTACTAAATGTGTAAAAACCTACTGGCACATCATCAGTGAGACCGTTTATCACATTTTAGCTTTCCAAATCTTTAGCATGCTGTGATAGTCCATTGATGTACTATCATTTCCTCTTTTTCACAACAAAACTCATTTTTTGATTTTATCATGTTTTTGACTTTTTCAAATTTTGTAATGTTTTTGGATTTTCTGAAAATTTCTTACTCCCCCTAAAATTCAAAATCATTTATAAGAAATTTGAAAACAAACTGTACAAATAAAATGACAACTGTTGTGAATTGCCTCAATTCGCCATCCACTTGGCTTAAACAATCAGAACTCCCCCTGACAACAAACCATTTTCCCATTATGATTTCAAAACACTTAAGTTTGTTTTAATCAACAATGGTTTTTCCAGAAAATAAGTTTTGTTGATTTCATAAAACCATTTGTAGATTAGGGGAAACATTCATCACATTGTTTTTTCTTTAACCACTTGAAAATTTTAACAATTTTAAGATCAATCAACAAATACCACTAGTAGAAAATCAAGTACAAATTAATGTCCCTGATTTACCACTTGTAGGAATAACTCCAAAACTTCACAATTATACAAAAATTCAAGAAAAATGCCGATACCTGCTCCACACTTACCAATCTGGAAGCTCCGGCAAGTCAGACTTTTTACATATGAGACATCCAAGCTTCACCAAACTTGGATGTTACCTCCTCTTCTTCACTCGAGGTGTAAGTTGCCTTCTTTGTTTCATAAAACTCTTTTACCCCTTTTACCTTTCCATCAACCATTTTTCCAAAAATCTTTTTAACATTTCCATTAAAAACCTTTTCGACATCAAATTCTTTCTTCTCAGAATAGAATTGATTTGAAATCTCAACATTTCCAATTTTTTAAAAATTTTCAGCCCGCAATGGTGGAAAATTGACATCATCCATTGGCGGTACTGATGTTTCATTTTTTAGATCAACTTGTGGCTCCTCTGACTTTATGGAATTAGATTCATCACCAGATTTCACATCTGTTTTCTTAACAACCCATGTTTGGTTGTCAGAATTCACCCTTCTTCTGTAAAATCTTTTCGAACATTCACCAACTTCGTATGTAGAATTTTTGAAAATTTTGAACTTTTCAATTGGTGATTCAGTTTTATCAACAACTTTTTCTTTAAGTTTTTCAGCGACCCCCTGTTTTGTTTTTGTTGCTTCAGGACAGTTCCATGCAATGTGACCAACTTCATTGCATCTGTAACAGATTCTTGTCTCCTTTCTTTGATAAGCTCTATTCTTCATTTTCTCTTGCTTCTTGGCAAGAAATTCTCGGTTTGATTGTTTCCAGAAAGAACTCTTTGATTCCTCTTCACAGCTTGTCCCTGAAACAAATTTTGTATTTGTTTTAGAAGTATTCTCATTTTTATAATTTTCAGATGAAATAAAACCCAAACCCTTCTTTTTGAAATTACCATTATGGTTTGGTCTCTTTTGAAAACCAGAACCAGAATTATAACCCTTTTTCTTGTTTAATCTTTGTTGAACTCTTGAGGTGTAAGGTCTTGGTTTTTCAGAAAGATTTTCATCTTTTATTTCAGAAATATTAATTTCTATTAGTTTGAAAACCTTTTTTATCATTTCTGGTTTAACACCTCTTATTGGAAATTCTTTATCAGAATATAATTTGTCCGAATCATTCAAAGTATATACAACTTCAAATGTTTCGTCCTTCAAATTAGATTTTGATGAAAGAAATTCTTTATTGTATACTCTTTTAACCGACGTCTTTGAACTGTTGTCCGATGAACTCAAACTTTTGACAGACGAACTTAAACTTCCAGACTCGGACTTTGACTCAGACTCCTCATCTTTATCCAACACCTGATCTACCACCTTTTTTTATTAACTCGGACTCATGATCAGTGTCAGACGATGTAAAAGTGACGTCAATGTTTTCTGGTAAATCATCGGTTATTTCGGACTTTAGCTTTATATTGACTGCCTTTTTGACTTGCTCCTCATTTGGTTTTCTGGGAGAATAACCTTCCCAGATCGGAGGCGGACACTTGTTATAACTAATACTCTGTTTCTTACCAGTATCCTTCTCTTTCGGCTTCTCATCTTGAAATGCTTCTATTCCTGTAACAGTTGGATAAATTCGATCAATCAAATAATTAGAACTAGAATAACTTTGCAATAAACGTCTAATTCTCTCATTTTCAATCTTTTCTGTTTCCAACTCTTGCTTCAGCTTTGCACACTCTTCAATGTAATGATTAATTGCCTTCTGTTTTGACATCATTACCGCATTCATCATTGTTAACGCATCTTCTCTTTCAGAATTAGTCTTTTGAAGACCATTCACTGTTCTATTTAACACATCATATGATTCTTTCACATAATTGAGATTGAACAGTAATTGTTCTTTCATCTTATCTTGCTCACTCAACTTCTCATCCTTTTCTTCACACTGTTTGCAAGATACTGAACACTTTAGACACGACTTGATTATTTCAACAATCTTTTCGACTTCAATTATCTTTTCAACTTCAACCACTTTTTCAGCTACCTTCTCAACTTCAATCACTTTTTCATCATCTTAAATTTCTTTTTCAGCAACTTCCACTTCTTTACTTTGTTTCTGATTCTTTGCTGCTCTTTTCTCCTTTAGCTTTTCCAAACGATCTGCAAAATAAAATTGAAAACATTCAGGAGATAAATGAATTTTTGCACTATTAATATGCATTTCTTCTTCATCATCACTATCATCAGTTGAAGATTGATCAAAAACTATTTTCTTTTCTGAACTATCATCTAAAGAACTAGATTCTTTATCTTGATTCTTCTCATCATCAGCAAACACTTTCATCCATTCTTTCAACAAATTTGGCTCTTGAACAATCTGTGCAATTAAAGCAACTGTTTTTGAATCAGGTGGAATATATTTGTCCCAACTGAAACCTTCTGCCACTTTTTCATCATCTTGATCAATGATACCATAATAAGCTTTCTTATTTGCTTCTACTATTATTTTTGCATGTGCAGTTTGTGGTTCTTTTTGTTGATATGGTTGATTAGTAATCTGTTGATATATGGCTTTCCGATAATAATCATTACCACCGAACGGATTCTTTGCTCCACCTGCTTCTCGATTGGTACATTCCCTCTTGAAATGACCTTTCTCCCTGCATCGAAAACAAGTAACTTAGATTTATCAAAACCCAAAGTAGATACATTTGCATCCAAGAAATCATCTCTTCCTGTAATCATCTTGAATTTTTCTGCTCTTCTCAAAACACTCGCTAAGCACCACTTGATATCCATCAGCTCCATCTCCTCAGCATCAATCTGATCGTAATCCTCTTTTGTTAACATAGGATTTTCGATCCTTCCTGCAACCAACCCTTCATATGATTCCAACACTGTCACAAGTAACGCCATATGATTTTTAACAACCTATTCAGAAAAATTTTGACCATTCTGGAGATGCAACGCAATGTTACATTGTAAAACATGACCATTTGAACTGTTTGAGCTTTGGAGTTGATGACTTGAGCTTGAAGCTTTTGGATTAACACTCGGGTATGAGGAGAATCCACTACTGCTGCTGTTTGGACTTTGATTGATTGATTCAGATGAGTTTTCTGCACTGAAAGCAGTTTGGATTTTTGGACTTGCTTCGATATTCTGAACACTCCCTTTATAGTACATTTTAACATCTTGTTGTGCACTCGGATTGTTCATTCTTGCAATCTTTTGTTGCTCAAGATCTTGTCCTTCAATCTTTTCAATGAACTGGGAAATTGCCAAACCATCATATTCTCCAGTATTCTTTAATATCATAAAAAATGTACCCCATTCTTTCTGAGGTAAAGCATCAGCTAGTTTGTCGACCCATTCTTCACGATCTTTGTTGATATCTAACAATGACATTGAACGTACTAAGTGACAATATCTTTCAATCAGTTTCTTTGTATCTTCTCCTGGTAAACTTGTAAACAAGTCAAATTCTTTCTTTAGCAATGCCTTTTTACTCTTGATCATCTTCTCACTTCCCCCAAACTTAATTCGAAGTGCTTCCCAAATTGAACGTGAAGTCTTATCATGTTTAAGCAATATGAATATGTCTTCTTTAATAGCTTGCTGGAGTAAGCTGATCATCATCTTTTCTGCTTTGTACATGTCTCGTTCTTTATCCGTAAATTCAAAAAAAAATTTCGCAACTCCCAAATCAGTACGTGGTAGCAAATACTTTTTCTCAACACACTCCCAAGATCTCAAATGATTAGCTTGAACCCAGTTTTCAAACCGATCTTTCCAACCATAATACTCCTCAATGCCCATGAGTTTCGGGGGTTTTTGCATTGTTCCAGTTTCATTTTCCATGTTCATGCTTTGAGCAATGGCAGCTGGAGTAATCGAGGCTGTAGCAAACGCGTTATAGAATTCCTCTTCCATGATTCGGTAAACTTTTCACAAAACAGTCACTTTCAAATGAAATATAATTTCACACAAAATGAACTTGGTGCGAAATGACAAACTGGTACGAAATACCCTGCAAGACAACTTCAAACGAAATGAGCTTTCACACGAAATAAGGTGCTTTCGTATGAAATAGGTGATTTCGTACGAAATAACAAAAATTTCAAACAAAATGAAATGGTTTCGTACGAAATAGGTGATTTCGTGCGAAATACAACACACTTTCAAACGAAATAACAATCTGGTGCGAAATAGGTCTATTTCGTGCGAAATACTGCTGATGTCATCATCTCGAACTATTTTTGTCAAAATTGATCAGATTTTAGTCCGATTTTAGGTCCAACTATTTCAAGGCTTTGTTAAAACAATGTTTCGCATATAATGTGTGAAAATCACGCCATTTTATCCGTGAAAACTTGTTAATTTTGAAAAAGAAGATGTAGAAAACAGAATTTTGAGCTGAATCGGTAAGAACTCTTCCTCCTGAGCTCTTGTAGGATCGTTTTCACGACCAAACGAGTCGTTCAGAAGAGTTTTTGCTCAATACGAAAGGCGGAAACAGATGTATCAAGTTGATTCAGCTAGAGATTCACTTTAAACTGTCTTTTGATTGATATAACAACGTTTTACAGCGAGTAGACACTTCGGCAGCACTTCGGCTCTCAAACCGGAAAGTTACAAATGACAAGGCATACCTAGTATTTATAGGGCTAGCTATTTCATACGAAACCAACTCATATGAAATCAAGTTCACACGAAATGGCTATTTCGTGCGAAATACCAAGTTGATTTCGTGCGAAAAACCCTCTCAACACATATTTGACATTTTTCTCGTACTACGTGTCCTGATCTATCTAATACAATACAAGACTTGATACAAGACGAAGTCGACAGACGTATGCACCAACAGTTCCCATTGCTTTTTGGAAACTTGTCCAAAAATGAGAGGTAAAACGACTATCTCTGTCAGAAACAATTGATAGAGGAATTCCAAGTAAAGAAACTATTTCATTTACATATAATTTAGCTAATTGTTCCATACTGAAGGTTTCCTTCATTGGTAGGAAATGAGCTGACTTGGTTAGCCTGTCTACAATCACCCAGATTGTATCATTTCCTTTCCTTGTTTTGGGTAATTTAGTAACAAAATCCATTGTTATCAATTCCCATTTCCATACTGGCATTTCTAACTGTTGCAACAAACCTGAGGGTTTCTGATGTTCAGCTTTGACTTGTGAACAGGTTAAACACTTTGCAACATATGCTGCGATATCCTTTTTCATTCCTATCCACCAAAAATTCTTTCTTAAGTCCTGATACATCTTATCACTTCCAGGATGCATCGTATACTTAGACTTATGGGCTTCTTCTAATATACGGTGGCGTGGGTTTCCTAATTTAGGTATCCACATCCTTTTCTTATGGAATCTCCAAATTCCATCTTTTCCTTGTTCTAATTCCTTAATCATTTCTTTCAATTTTTCAGTATCATCCTTGATTACTGATTCTTGTGCCTTTCTAATCTGATCATTTAAATCTACTTGCAGAGTTAATTTAAGAGAATGTACTCTTTTTGGCTTTTCATGATACTTTCGAATTTAAAGCATCAGCTACTACATTTGCCTTTCCTGCATGGTACTGGATATTACAATCATAATCACTAAGTATCTCCATCCAACGTCTTTGTCTCATATTCAATTCCTTTTGCCCGAAAACATATCTTAAACTCTTATGGTCGGTGAAAATGGTAAACTTACTACCGTAAAGGTAATGTCTCCAAATCTTAAGGGCAAAAATTATGGCTCCTGATTCCAGATCATGGGTTGAATAATTCTCTTGATGATTCTTAAGTTGTCTAGAGGCGTAAGCTATAACCTTTTGACGTTGCATCAATACACATCCATAACCTAACTTAGAAGCGTCACAATAGACTACAAAATCTTCAGGTCCTTCTGGTAACGCTAGTATGGGTGCATTGGTTAGTCTTTGCTTAAGAATTCTAAAGGCTTCTTCTTGTCTTGATCCCCATTCAAACTTAACAGATTTACAGGTTAACTTAGTTAAGGGAATGGATATTCTAGAAATATCTTGAATAAATCTTCTATAATATCCGGCCAGTCCTAAGAAACTTCTAACCTCAGTTGGTGATTCAGGGGTTTTCCATTTGGTAATTGCCTCGATCTTGGTAGGATCTACATGAATTCCTTCATGATTGACTAAGTGTCCAAGAAATTGTACATGTTCTAACCAAAACTCACACTTCGAAAATTTAGCATAAAGCTTTTCTTTTCTTATTAAACTTAGAAGTGCGTGCAGATGCTTTGCATGTTCTTCTTTACTCTTAGAGTAAATGAGAATATCATCTATAAAGACAATTATGAATTTATCCAAATACGGCTTACATATTCGGTTCATCATGTCCATAAATGCAGCTGGGGCATTGGTTAAACCAAATGGCATGACAGTAAATTCATAATGGTCATACCTTGTTCTGAAGGCGGTCTTAGGAATGTCCTCTTCCTGTACCTTTAATTGATGATATCCTGATCTTAAATCGATTTTAGAGAAAAATCGAGCTCCTTGTAACTGATCGAACAGATCATCGATTCTTGGTAATGGATACCGATTCTTAATCATGACCTTGTTCAATTCTCGGTAGTCAATGCACATACGCATTGATCCGTCCTTCTTTTTGACGAATAGGATTGGCGCTCCCCATGGCGATGAACTTGGCTGTATGAATCCTTTCTCCAACAATTCGTCTAACTGCTTCTTCAATTCCTGCATTTCTGTGGGTGCCAAACGGTAAGGTGCTTTGGCAATTGGCGCTGTCCCTGGTATCAAATGGATTCTGAATTCAACTTCTCTGTCTGGAGGTTGTCTTGGTAATTCTTCTGGAATTACATCTGAAAATTGGGATACCACTGGAATATCCTTTAATTCTTTTCCTTTAGTGTTAATGATTATAGAAATCAAATACACTAATGTTCCTTTTCTTAGATAACTTGCTGTTTTCATCACAGAGATGAATTTTGTGGATCTAGAGGGTTTATCTCCTTTAATTGTGATCTTTTCACCCCTTGGTGAATTTACTTGGATTGACTTTTGATCACATAAAATACTGGCTTTATAGGCTATTAACCAATCCATTCCTAACACAACATCAAATCCTGCCAAATTCATTGGGTAAAGGTTTACAATAAATTTCTGATTTAGAATTTCTATTCTTGCTCCCTGCAAGATTTCAGAAATCTTAATGGTTTCCCTATTTGCTGTCTCTACTAAACATTCTTGTGGGAGTTTAGTTAATGGTTGATTGAGAAGTTTGCAAAATGAAGTATTAATAAAACTTTGGTTTGAACCAGAGTCAAATAATACTTTAGCGAAAACATCATTAACTAAAAACGTACCGGCGATCACATCCGGGATCATCTTTGCTTCTTCTGCAGTTAGAACAAATGCTCTAGCATTTTTAGTGTTCTTGTTGTTCGTAGCTGGAGCTAATTTTGGACAGTTTGGCTTGATATGGCCTTGTTCTCCACAGTTGTAGCAGATCCTGCTATTAAGTTTCTTCCTGCAGTCTTCTTCCTTGTGTCCAGATATTTTGCAAAAGTTGCAGTATATGGAGCATCTTCCAGAATGCTTCCTTTTGCAATACTTGCAATAGGGTGCAGAAGTAGAACCTATATTTCTTCCACAGTTAGAATTTCCAGAACGAAATTCTTGGGTAAGTTTCTGGGTTAGGTTCCTCCTCTGATCCTCTTCTTGTGTACGGACTAACTCATCTGTCAAGGTGCTTGCTAGTTCTACGGCTTCCTCTATGGTTTGTGGTCTAGCTGCCTTGACTACATGCCTAATCTCCCCAATTAATCCCCAGATGTAACGGGAGATTAATACTGGTTCAGGTGATGCAAGGGTTGGTACTATTCGAGCATATTCAAATAACAATGTAGTATAACCCTTACTATCTACCCCAATCATCCTAAGATTTAGGAATTTATTTGCTATATGTTCCTTTTCATTGGGAGGGCATAATTTCCTTTCTACCAAATTTTTAAATTCTTCCCATTCTATATTATAAATCCTATCACTTCCCCTAGACTGGAGGATAGTATTCCACCATTCTAAGGCTGAATTCTTAAACAGATTAGAAGCAAACATTATCTTATCCTCTTCCGCGCATTTGCTTATTCTTAAGACTGCCTCAGTCTTTTCTATCCAGCGTAGAACTGCAACGGCCCCTTCATTGCCCGAGAATTCCATTGGTTTACAAGACCAAAATTCTTTATAAGAACAACCATAAGGCATGGTTCTTTTTCTTTTGGGAATGTGCGCTTGAAGTATAGGTCCATTTTTCACGCTGTTTTCAGGTTCGGAGGGTCGTTTACTATCACGGTTACTTTTATTATCAGCTTCCCTAACCATTTGAATAATATATGACATCGCATCTATTATTCCTTGTGCCACTATATGTTGGATGACACTGTTTTCCACTTGGTTTCCATTATTGTTGTTGTTTGGGTTTTCGTTACCCGGGTTATTATCCGGATTTTCTTGATTCACTTGATCGGCCATCTGAATTTTAAACATTTACCACATATTAATATCACAAGATAATATCTTAATACGATCAATCACATGACACACATTTTTGATCAAAAATGTCGAACATTGTGACTTACTCTTTTCTTATATAGTATGCATCTAATACAAACCAGAACTGAAATTTAAAATTACAATACTACTATGCATCATTAACCACAAAGTGGTCTATACTACGATAGATTTATTATTATTATTATTATTATTATTTTTTTCATACACACATATTATATATATTATTATTATTATTATTACTCCCACCATCACCTTCACTGATATGGATTCATCCAGAAATCCATATGACGCTCTCGTACTTTCAGACGAGTCGTTCTCCTACTTGCCTCATCCTCTCGCTACTTTCTAAAATTTCTTCTCCGAAAGTTCGGAGCTCTTGCACATTTTCTGCACTCATTGGGGGTGCAGGTGCTGGTACTGGATCTGGGTACTGTGGCATGGGTTCTTCCTGAGGATACGGATTCTCTAGGATTTCCCTAATGTATTCATCATTATCATAGTAGGGATCTAGAGGGTCCAGACCTGGGTAAGCTGCTAGGTTTGGCATGGGTAGGTCTGTTAAATGGTAGCGTTGCACATAATCCCTATGATCATCGAACCACGGATCGTAGTCTGGATCTAAGGGATTGGGTGCTGGTACCCTAGGTATCTCCTCTGGATTAAAATCATGCATTTCGACTTGATTTACTGGGTTGTTTTCGATCTCCATTGGCTGGGTGGGAAACAAGGGTAATGGTTGAGGGGCTACTAGTTGTTCCAGGTTTGGGTCGGCAACTGTGGATGCTAAAATATGGAAGTTTGCTAAACTCCTATTAAGCATGTCTTGGGTGTGGGCATCGGTTTCTCTTTTAGCGGCTGCTAGCACTAGTTGCTCTTGTAACTTTTTCATTCTCTTCCTACGCTCATGTGCTCCCTTACTGAACCATCCTCTCTTTTTCTGAGGGAATGGCTCTTCAGACTGAGCCTTAAACACGAATATCCCGTCTTCATTGTCAGCAGAATACCCTGAGAGGGTAGGCTGTGAAGAGGTGCCTTCGCTTCTAGGTGAGCTGGACAACTGACGATACGCGTCGGATGGTCCTTGGTCGCTCATACTGTAAACTAACAAATAGTCAAATAACACATAACAATAAAATACAGATATACATGTAATTCCGTAATAGATTTCATAACACTTTAAATAATATCTTGGTGTCAGCAGAACACTTATGTGGCTGAATCAGTGGCTTAGCTCTGATACCACCTTCTGCCGTAACCCCCGCCCCCTATCTGTCACGGGAACGGGCGACCGCGAGACCAGTTTGGGTGGTAACGATGTTTATCATTTTAGCAACGGAAATTACATCAGGACCGTAGTTAGGAAATATTTTATCAGAGTAAATACCACACTTTTATAATATTAAACATATTGGGATAAAACCCAAGTTTTCATTACAAACTGATTTTATAGAGATAATCTCTATTTTATTGAATAAAACATCTTCTTTTATTTAGATAACTTTTATAGCCACTTTTCCAAGCCTTCAGTGCTGTCCAGCTGGCTTCTAGTTGGCTTTCACATTTTGTTACCTGAAACGCGTTGAAAAACATTTTGTCAGTGGGAAATACTGGTGAGTGAATCCCAGTTTAATCAAGAAGAGTTTTATCAATTTTCACAGTATTGAGAGCGATTACAATGTTTACATCTACACAATTACTCATTCAGTACTTGCCACTCGGCCGTATCTGTGGCTATGGTCATATCACACATTGGCTAACCCGTTGTCCAATTGTAAAGATTATCAAGTAATGTATACAAAACCCCATAATACCGACAGTAATTGAAGAATTACAAAGACTCAATCACTGCTTAATCACATTGTAAAACATTTAAGGTTTTGTAAAAACAGTTTACAAAAAGGAGATTGCTCACATTGCTGTCTTAGGTTTCCTTTAAGAGTTTCCTGGTAATTATCTATAATTTACACAAATGCACACGCGTTAGTATAATAACCCTTTATATTTACATTAGCAATACCCTCCCCGAGACGGCATTCCAATGACTACGTCGGGCAGAACCACGACAGCCATTACGGAACCCTGGATCAATCGGGCAGCGTATTTAATACGTAACCGGGGTTATAATACTTACAAAGGGGTAGAACTTCGTTAATTAGGGGGGTATTATGCCCGGAAATAGCTTATACTATCAGAAATTCGAGAGAGAAAGTTGTGTGTGAGCGAATTCGTTTGAAGGCCCAAGCTCCCAATTTATAGGAGCTGAAATTAAGTTCCTCGCGGCCCGCGTAAGAATCCTCTAAGGGTTTCGCGACCCGCGTAGTAGGGGTGGTAGGGCCTAGCTTGTCCGGGTCAGCACCATAGCTCCGACACGATGACGACACGTGGCAGCTCAGGGTGTCGCCCTGACTCCTTGCTGTCACGACCCACGTAGTTGGTAGCCAAGGGCTACGCGCCCCGCGAGAGATCATAAAAATCTGTTTTTATTTAATTTCAATAAAAATAAAGGTATTCGGGGCCCGTTTTCGCGTATGGGGTGTATTTTAGGACATATTGGGACATTTTAAAATATATTAGGGCGTTGAAAATATTTAGGAGGGTTGTTATAGCATCCCAGTTTAATCAAAACAGTTTTATAACTTTACAGTATTGAGAGCGATTACAATGTTTATATCTACCAATATACTCATTCAGTACTGTCAATTCCCGGACTTGTGGTCATGTTACCCGTTGGCTAACTCATTATCCAATGGTAACAGATTACAAGTAATGTATACAAAACCTCAACATACCAGCAGCAATTGTAGTATACATAGACTCAATCACTGTTAAGTATAATTTAAAACATTTGAGGTTTTCACAAAAAGGGTTTACAAAAAGAGAATGTACCCACAAAAAGAGTTTATAAAAGGGGAATGACTCACATTGTAGACTTAGATAATACTATAGCTTCCTGATGATTCTCCTAGTTATTATCTATTAAAATAAAACAATGCACACGTGTTAGTAAGATAACCCAAATCACATTGGCCATACAACATGAGACAGAACTCCAACGAACTGAGTCAGGTAGAGCCTTGACATGCGTTACGGATCCCTTGATCAATCGGGTAGGGTAACAAATACGTGATTGGGGGTTATAATACTTACAACGAGGCAGAGCTTCGCTTTTTAGGGGGTATAATACCCGAGTATATTAGCACTATATGTCAGAGAGAAGATGTCACACCCTGACTTTTGCGGAAGCGTGTTACGTGTGACTTGCTTAGTGTCATTGCATTCAACCATAATAAACAACTATATGATAGAAACCATGATGTGCATCCATTAATGAGTTTTAATATAATACAACCAACATTGGTTAACACCAACCAAGACTTCAAGTTTAAAGTACAAACCGACCAAAAGTTTAAAGTTCCATAAAGGACTTGACAAAATACGTTGATAACATAAGGCTTTGAATTATATGTCTTATCTAAGATAAAACATCCAATTCAAACCCTACAAAAGTGTAGATGACATCATTTATTGTAGACACATCTTGAAAACCTGAACGCCCGCCAGATCCATTATCAATTTCCTGAAATACATGTAGTTTGAAAACATCAACAAAAGTTGAGCGTGTTCATTTGTTTTTGTATGTGAGCTCGAAATAAACTTGTAATCACTGTAAGTATGTATTTGTAAACCTTGTATGAAAACAACTAGGAACAGATTAATTAATGATTTGCAAGGTCATTAGTATGTGTGCAACGGTGTAGGAAGGCTCAATCCTTTGCGTATTTCGTACCGGGCCACCCGACTGGAACGACATAGTCACCACATGCGGCCAACTCGCGGACCCATGGGTGGGGCTCGCAACACCCAAATAGATCTATCACTCATGCCCCTCGGTCCTTATACAAGGATTAATGGTCTCAAGTTAACGCCTACCCATTCACATGATCTAACAGTTCATTCCTTAGCTAACCATACCATTTGTAAACATTGTAACATGTACTTCACCCCCGAAGTTATAAAACTGAAAACGGTTAAAAGAAAAGGGGGACATGAACTCACAATCTTGTTTTCTTCGATCAAGTAACTCAAAGCTTCTTCTCGGTCGCACGACTAACTACACACGTGCTTTGGTTTATTAGACGGATGGGTCGTGCCTTGACTCTTAGTCTTAAGTGTTATGACTTAGTATCTTTGAGTTACGTCTTTGATGTAATAAATATTATTCCAAAGTATATAATTATTTGTTAAAATAATAATATTTTAACTTAAATTATATTTGTTATTTATTGGAATATTAGTTAAAATAATATATTCTAACTTGATACATTATGTATTTATACATGTATATTTTCCCCAAGGATGGGTATACTTATACTTATACTTGTATTCTTAGACTTGTGTATTTTGCCAAGTTTCGGTGGCGTATTCCGGTGTGTATTTATGCGTACGAGAATACGTATTTTTGTATTTATTTGTTAAGCATTCTTATACTTAATTTTTGTGTTTACATTTCCGGAATATTATTTTTAACCAATAAAAATCACCAATTTATATTCTTAAAATATATATATATATCTTAAGAAATCTTTTATAGAAAATTATCTATAATTCTTTATTGGCAAAAATAATTATATTTTCATATAAGTCTAAAAAATAATATATTTTCAAGATTAACTTAGAAAATATTTGTAAATCCATTTTTCACCCCAAAAATAATATATTCTAAATTCTTTTAAGAAAATATATTTTCTTCAAAATAATATATCTTCTAATAATTCAAGAAAATATATATCCTTTCTCTATTAAAAAATAATGTATTTTCTACTTGACAAAAATATGATATATTTTTGTAATAATTATAAAAATCATAATTTTCGTTTCCTTGGTTTCCATAATACCGTATTACTCATTTGTCAAAATATATATATGAACTTAATTTACGGAATATATATTTATAATCCATATTCCTTGTCGGTTTGTCAACTTTTTGGGTATAAATTATATATTTGTTTTCTTAAAATTTTAGTAATATTTTGTATTATACTTCTTGGTATTTTGGTAAGTTATATTATTTCAAGTCCTAAAATAATATAACTAATACACATTATATACAAGTAATCACACAAATTGTGACATCTAAATATATACTTAGTCACTTTTATTTATAAAAAATCAACCTCCAATATTTGTAATTTTTGTAACAAAAATTATGGCAAATTTCATATGAAAAACCATGGTTAAAATTTACTTGTAAACACTTGTTTAAAAATATTTTTCTAAGTGTTTAAATTCTAGAAAAAATTTGCCATAGTTTCCCCTTAAAAATGGAGGTTTCCATGCTTTCAAAGCATATCATTTTGTTTTAAAATCATCACCAATCAACAACAATTCAATCAACACTTACCATGTGCCAAAATCTTACAATTTACACTACATCATGAACTTGAAATTTTTGTAAAAACTTGTAGTAACTTACTATGTTATTAAGTAGACTTAGTTACCCTTTAAAACATGATTATTTGTTTATAAATCACATTCTTGAAGAATTTAGTCTTTCACAACTTGTAAGAGGATTTTTCTAAAAATATTTCTTTTGTATTTTTCTTGTTATAAACATTTTTCTATACTTGATTTAACACTAAAAACATGGTTAGTTTCTTGAAAAATCATGGTTATGTAAATCTTGTAAGTAAAGTTGGTTTTTTGAGAAAATCATCTTTGAAATCATTCATGTACAAGACTAATAACATGTATTCATCATCATCTTACACAAAATCATCTTCATTTTCAAGTTCATGAGAAACATAAAGGATGATCATCTTGATTTTTCACAAGATCATCCTCTCACTTGCTAGATCATATGTATAATCACAATCTAGCAAGCTTCTTATGATGTTTAACATCATAAACACAAGTAATCAACAATCAAGATTCATAGATACACTTAAACAACATAGATTATCATGATTTTGAGCTTTATGTTAAAGATTAACTTCTTATTCTTTCATGTTCTTCATGTTTAGTAACTTACATAACCTTTTAACCAACATAATGCGAAGTAAAATGAGGTTATAAGAGTCTTACTACTAGCACAAGGCTAGGGAAGAGATCATAGTTGAAGAGGATGATGAACTTGGTGGTTAATAGCTCTTAAGAAAGGTCCTTCAACTTCCAATGGCACCAAGCTCCTTAGTTAAGCTCCTAGCACCTTTGTAACACTTGAGAATGCAAGAACAAGACTTGAAGATGGTGGGTTGATGGGTGGTGGTTCACGACCATAGCCAAGGAGAAGAGGGAGAGAGAGTGAAGGGTGTTGTGTTGTGACGAATGAGTGTTAAGTGAAGGAACTTGAGGTTTATAATAACAACACTCCAACATGTGTTTAACCTATGTATAAAATGTTCCAAAAGTAAACAACAAGATCAAATAAATAATTAAAACAAATCAAGGGTGGGCCACCCTTGGTGACCGTCGCCAATGGGGGGGGGGTATAGGGTTGGGATGTAATGGATAGTTAGATAATATGGTTAGAGTCTAAGTGTTAAGTTAGGGCTATATGTGTGTTATGTAATTATAAGGTGTGTTATGATGTTCGGTGACCACAACTAGCTCGGAAATGATAAAATAGTGCTTCTAGTGAAAATTTGGTGTCTCGGGTAGTGTCCGGTTGGTTACCGGTTCGTTAAGGTGCTAAATTACGCAGTTTTGTGTGCTTTATGTTCCTTTTTGTGACAGTTTTGATTCCCGACACCTAGGAAGGTATTCTGGACCATTAAACCATAATTTTGCATAATAATGTGTTGTTAAAAAGCTGATTTTTGCTGAAAATTGCAGAATTCTGCAGTTTGGGTGAGTTTTAGGCACTTTCCAGCACTTAAACTATCACTAGGAAGGTAGTTTTATGATCCTTACTTTCCTACACACTATACTAGTGTAACTCTTGGTTTCTAGCTCATTCTGTGCTTTAACATTATGTCTATCTGAGTACTGAACTCCCGTCAGTACTTCTAGTTTGTCTGATAACTGTGCTAACTTTGTTTCGTGCATCATTTGAATCATAAAGTGTTGCATGTAATAATGATATGCCTCCATGCAATATGTGATGCACTTGTATGTGTATGAAAATAATCAGGAAGCATTCATGTCATTAATTTAAATCAAGCACAGTCATTAACTTCAAATTACTGTTTAATTATTGTACGGATATATGAAAATTTGACAGTTGTCACATTCTCCCCCCGTTAAGAAAATTTCGTCCCGAAATGTTAAGCTGCGCTATCGGTTGCAGGGGAGTTAGGGAACAAATGTGGATACTTGGATTTCATTCGGTCTTTACGCTCCCAAGTAAACTCTGGGCCGTGACGAGAGTTCCAGCGAACCTTGACAAGCTTAACACTACTCCTCCGAGTCTTGTTAACTTTCCAATCTGTAACTTCAACGGGTTCTTCAGTAAAGTGGAGAGTGTCGTCTATATGCACTTCATCCGCAGGGATGATGACTGTTTCCTCGGTTGGGCTTTTCTTCAGGTTTGATACATGAAACATATCGTGAACACTGTTTAGTTCCTCTGGTAATTCCAACTTGTACGCTACGGTACCAACCCTTTCTAATATCTTGAATGGCCCAATGTAATGTGGGTTTAACTTGCCACGTTTCCCAAATCGTGCTACACCTTTCCAAGGTGAGACTTTCAACAAAACCATGTCTCCTACTTCAAATTCCAAAGGTTTCCATATTTGATCTGCGTAACTCTTTTGTCGATCACGAGCCGCCTTGATGTGCTCTCGGATCTGCATGATCTTATCAGTTGTTTCTTGGACCAGTTCAGGGCCAACCATTTGTCTATCTCCAACATCTGCCCAAACAACTGTGAGCGGCATTTTCGGCCATAGAGAGCTTCGAACGGTGCGGCTTGAATGTTTGTATGGTAGCTGTTATTATAGGAAAACTCAACCAGAGGTAGGTGAGTATCCCAACTGCCACCTAAATCCATTACGCAAGCACGGAGCATATCTTCCAATGTTTGAATAGTTCTTTCGCTCTGACCGTCTGTCTGCGGGTGAAAAGCCGTGCTCATATTCAACTGAGACCCAAAGTCTTCCTGAAAGGATTGCCAAATCCTTGACACAAACCGCCCATCCCTATCTGATATTATCGAGATAGGAACTCCATGACGTGCTACTATCTCTCTGAGGTAAAGCTCACCTAGCTTCCCCGTGCTATCTTTCTCTCGAATAGGTAGGAAATGCGCAGACTTTGTCAACCGATCCACTATTACCCAAATCATATCATGTCCTCTAGGAGTCCTGGGTAACTTTGTTATGAAGTCCATTGAAATCTGTTCCCACTTCCACATGGGTATCTCAGGCTGTTGCAGGAGACCTAAAGGTTTCTGATACTAGGCCTTAACCTTAGCACAAGTTAGGCACTTCCCCACATAAATGGCAACGTCACTCTTGAGTCTTGGCCACCAATAATAATCTTTCAGATCTTGGTACATCTTGTCCGATCTTGGGTGGATCGAGTACCTCGATTTATGAGCTTCATCAAAGATAATCTCTCGTATGCTACCATAAAGCGGAACCCAAATGCGTCCCATGAAATACAAGGTTCCTTCCTCGTTAGGCACTAACTTCTTCTCCATTCCTTGAAGATATTCAGCCTTAAGGTTCTCTTTCTTAAGAGCTTCTCGTTGTGTGGTACATATACGTGAAGTAAGACCGTTTGAATAGTCATTTCTAAAGCCCGAACCCTTATGGGCTTAATTCTTTCCTTTCGAATTAAGGCGTCTGCCACCACATTCGCCTTTCCAGGATGATACTTGATCTCGCAGTCATAATCATTCAGCAACTCAACCCATCGTCGCTGTCTCATATTAAGCTCCTTCTGGTCAAATATGTGCTATAAGCTCTTGTGATCCGTGAAAATGGTACATCGAGTACCATACAAATAGTGTTGCCAGATCTTCAATGCGAATACTACTGCACCTAACTCCAGATCGTGAGTGATATAATTCTTCTCGTGTACCTTCAGTTAGCGTGAAGCATAAGCGATAACCTTTTGGCGTTTCATGAGCACGCAACCCAATCCCAGACACGAAGCGTCGCAATATACCATGAAGTCGTCCGTGCCTTCGGGTAGGGATAGTATCGGGGCATCGCATAACTTGTTCTTGAGCAGCTGAAAGGCTTCCTCTTGCTTGTCTCCCCATTCATACTTCTTGTCCTTCTGAGTAAGGGAGGTCAGCGGTTGAGCTATCTTGGAGAAATTCTCTATGAACCTGCGATAATATCCTGCTAAACCCAAAAATTGCCGAATTTCAGTCGGGGTCTTCGGAGTTTCCCAGTTTTTGATTGCCTCAATCTTTGTGGGATCCACATGAATACCATTCTCATTTAGCACATGACCGAGGAACTGTACTTCGCGTATCCAAAATTCACACTTCGAAAACTTAACGTAGAGCTTTTCCTTATTTAATAGCTCTAGAATGGCTCTGAGATGTTGCGCGTGATCTTCCTTCGTCCGCGAATAAATCAGAATATCGTCGATAAATACGATCACAAATTTATCGAGATATGGCTTGTACACCCGATTCATCAAATCCATAAACACTGCTGGCACGTTGGTCAACCCAAACGACATCACGAGGAACTCATAGTGTCCATAACGAGTCTTGAATGCAGTCTTTCGTATACTCTCTTCTTGAATCCGCAACTGATGATAACCCGATCGAAGATCAATCTTGGAATAGTAGCTCGATCCTTGTAGTTGATCGAATAAATCATCAATCCTCGGTAATGGATACCGATTCTTGATTGTTAACTTGTTCAGCTCTCGGTAGTTGATGCACATTCGAAAGCTACCATCCTTCTTCTTGACGAACAACACTAGAGCTCCCCAAGGCGTGAAGCTTGGCCTTATAAATCCCTTGTCCAATAACTCCTGTAGCTACGTGGATAACTCTTGCATCTCAGAAGGTGCAAGTCGATAAGGTGCCTTGGCTACAGGCGTGGCGTCTGGAACCAAGTCAATGTGGAACTCGACTTGTCGTCGAGGAGGTAATCCTGGCAAGTCTTCGGGGAAGACCTCAGGATATTCCCTTACCACAGGGATATCTTCGAGCTTCGGTTCTTCGGCTTCCTTATCCACAATATGAGCTAAAAAGGTAACACATCCCTTCCGTAGAAACTTCTGTGCTTTCATACAACTGATGATTCGCAAAGGCGCATCATGCTTCTCTCCGTGAATCACGATCGTCTCTTCATTCGCCATCGGAATGCGAATGGTCTTCTCATGGCACACTATCTCTGCATGGTTGCTAGACAACCAATCCATCCCTACCACGACATCGAAGCTTCCCAAATCCACTGGCAGAAGATCTGTCGAAAAATCACGCTCTCCAAGCTCCATAATACAACCTCTAATCACCTCATTAGCTTCTACTAGCTTTCCATTAGCCAGTTCTATCGAATACGGGACGTCTAACTTACTCGCAACTAAACCAAGTATATCCTTAAAATCTAGGGATACGAAGCTAAAATCGGCACCAGTATCAAACAACATAGATGCATAATGTTGATTAATAGGGAACACACTAGTAACCACGTTTGGATCCTGGCGTGCTTCCCTAGCTCCGATGTCAAACACCCTTCCACGAGCTTGATTATTCTTTGGGTAGTCCTTCTTAAAATGACCCATATTGCCGCAACCAAAATAACCTTGGCTGCGTCCATTGTTGTTTCTGTTTCCACCCTGATTGTTATTGTTTCCTCCACGATTTCTGTTACCATCCTGGTTCCCATAGCTACCACGATTCCCGTTTCCACCAAAATTACCATTTCCTCCCTGATTTCGATTCCAGGTCTAATTTCCATTTCCACCACGGTTTCCATTTCCGTTACCACCTTGTCCTCCATTACCATGTCCAATACCATACCAACATGCCTCCCTGGCATGTCCAATACCATACCGGCGGGTTGGCATCCCTACGCTTGTTAGCATTGTTGTTGTTCACTTGAGTACCCTTCTTGAAGTTAGTGAACTTTCTTTTGTTATCCCCTGATGACTCCACATGAGTCGCTTTTTTCTTTGCGTCAGAAATCGAAAACTTTCCCAACCTAACTGCTTCCTCAGTAAGCGCCACACTTAAGTCAATTGCCTCAGTAATAGTTGGAGGCTTGGAAGCTGTCACCATGCTCAGAATCTGAGGTGCCAATCCCCAGATGAAACGTTCAATCCTTTTAAACTCTGGCTCCACCAGATAAGGAACATCTCTCGACAAATCATGAAATCTCTGAATATACTCTGCCACCTTTGGACCATCCATTTTCAAGTTCCAGAATTCTGTCTCCAACTTCTGGATCTCCGCTTGAGAACAATACTTTTTACGCATTAACGCCTTCAATTCATCCCACGTTAATGCATATGCAGTAGCTTCACCCAAGGTCTGCACCTAGAGGTTCCACCATGACAGCGCTCCATCTAGAAATAACCCAGAAATGTACGTGACTCTTTGCTCTAGTGCACATTTACTCATCCTTAAAATAGAGTCCGTCTTTTCCACCCAGCGTACGAAGGCGACAGCAACCCTAGTGCCATTGAAATTCAGGGGCTTGCACTCCAAGAGCTGTTTATAGGTACAGCCTGTAACACAAGCAACACCATTCACAGAAAGCATTAGCAAAGCACAATTGGAAATATCCAAACGAATTTGTAATGTGTCTTAGGTGACTTAACATTACCGATTGGGGGGTTATTCCCAGAGGTACCTCTGCTATGTTTATGGCGGAGTGCCTCGTGCTGAGCGATGGCTTGTGAGATGCGCTTTTGTAGCTCTGCCTCAGTCGTTGGCAGTGGATTGTTGATGTTCCTTCGAGGCGGCATTCTTCTTCTAACAAGAAGATTCGGGTAGGTCAGGCTTTATTCGTTAAATAAATAAATAATTGTCTAGGAGTCGTATGTATATATATATATATATATATATATAGCATAATCAGTCATCACATCAATCAATCATACATAATCATCACATGAACATGTAATCCAACAATGTATTTAATGAGAACACGACTATTGAGCTTTCATTAATCACCAACCACAGATTACATTGTTCTCAAAGTGTATCATACCAAAAGAGACATAGGGTCACACTACCCTTGTCATATAAGTCTGTCAATATACAAAAAAATATAATAGTCAAAAAGTGGTCTTCCATTCTTCACAATCTCGGCTCAATTGTAGTGCTCTCACCAAAAGTAGTGCAACTGCATAAAACCAAAAACCTACTATGCTGATGGCGGAGGAGGAGGAGGAGAAAAGAAAAGCAAACTGCGAACATGCATGAGCTCCTCCTCGAGCTCGTAGACACGGCGAAGCAAAAAGCTAATCTGCTGCTTGACAGTAAGAAAACGGGCGTCAAAATCCGGAATAGGTGCGGGAGCAGTAGGTGGAGGTATGAATGGAGCGGATGATGAATGTGGAGGGATAGGAGCGAAATGACAGGGACAGGGTGGAGGGCATGAAGGAGTCAGCTCGAGCTCCAGAACTCTGCGACTCATGATCTCAAACTGTAACTAGAGCGACAAAAGCAGCTCATCCCGAGTGTAGCCTCCATAGTGAGAGGGATGATATGGGTCTGAGATAGGCATGGAGTATGGTGGGAACCATCGAAATGGCTCATCGAGTGATGTAGATGTCAATGGAGTAAACGGTGTAGTCTGTGGGATCAGAGGGAAATCTGCTGAAGCAAATGGGTCATAACTCGGGGGCTGGCCCGAGGTACCCTTCCCTGGTTGGGGAGTAGGAATCTCCTGTAGGAAGACAATCGGAAGGTCAGTGCGATGAGCATCAGACAAGAATGGAGGTGGGGGAGCAACACCAGCGGGTGGGGGCAAGAGGTGCAATATCAGGCTGACCAAACGGAATAGGGTCTAGCTCAAGTACAGGCTCTGGGACATGAGGAGGTGTAGGGACTCGAACATGAGATAGTGGTGTAGCTGACATCGCAGTGTCGTCATCTGAATCAGTGGCATAAAGTTGCAGTCCTGCCGACCGCAGGGCTGATGAGGTCACAGACTCAAAGGAGTCTGAAACTGAATGTAAGCTAGAGTCGGAAGACAACTCGATGACAGGAATAGCTGGAGGAGGTACAACAACATCACCATCATCAATCTCCCCGTTGCCCTGAGCGTCAGCTGAGGGACTGTCCAAAAATAAATCGACATTATCATTAAACAGGTCATCGAAAGGCCAGTCCTCAGGAGGAATGTGTAACATCTGTGGTTGTAATCATTGTGAACAGTTTAGTTATCAATAAAACAAAGTTATTTGATCTCAATGTTTGTTTGGTAATGTTTCACATTTTTCATGTTTTGACTTTTATTCAATTTCAAACTCTACATCGCTTTCTGGAGAGTTATACGCAAACTGGTGCGTAAACGTAATCAGTTTAATGCGAAAAATACTCCGGAACATCAACATATGCTAAACATACCTTAAATAACCTTTACATAACTTAGAAATAAGTTTTGAAGGCTTTGGTATGGCAAAAACAAGTTAATTCGCTTACAGGGACTAAACTTGACAAACTGCGAAAGTATGCCAATTTGAACTGTAACGAACATTCCGGAACATGACCATAAGTTAAACATACCATAAATATCCTTTACATATCTTAGAAATAGGCTTTGAAGGGTTCGGTGTGCTAAAATAAACTTTTGGGTCATTTAGGGACTAAAAGCGTCAAAAAGTGCACAACTTTGCACTTTTGCGCATAACTTACGCTCTGAATACATCCGGACATCCAAAAATTTATGTAAGCACTAAAATATTTTATTTTAGTGTTTGGCATGAGAAAAATCCATTCGTCACGCAGTTTGGATCGTTTTTCGCGCTTATGCGCATTCCGTCATAATTAAGCGAACATCGCGATCGTACGACCAAACGAACCAACATCTGGCATATTTTTGAGCATGTTTCATGTCCACAACGTTTAGGCATCATTTTAGGGCCTTAACGTTGACTTAACGGGCCTTAAACATGTCGGAAATGGCCTTAAAACACAACAGGGAGCAAAACTGTCATTTTGCAAAGTTTGCTTCTGATCAGAAGGACCAGGCGGCCCGCGTAAGCCCTGGGTGATCCTTTACACAGCCCATGTCAGGCTCCCAGATCAGATTAATCCGTTTTAACAGCTGTTTACAGCTGTTAACCACTCAAAACTCACCCACACTTGCCCTTTCCTGCTCATGAGGGGCCATTTTGAGTTACCATAAGGTTGCAACAAGTGTAGGGACAAGATCAAAGCACGTTATTCGATAAATGATCTTAACGGTTCCAACATTCCTATAAATACCCAACCCTTTCAACCCCAAAAACCCACACCTTTGAAATCTGAATTTGCTCTCTAAGTTGTTGTGTTTAACACTTCATACTTGAGAGTATTCGGATTCAAAACTTCCGTTCTTGGACCCTTTGTAAGTGTTCCTTCGTTCTTTTATTCTTTTAGCGTTAAAGTCAAACTTTGTTTGACTTTCTACATTGACCAGTTTATGGTCAATGCGAAGTTCGTTTGAACTTCATAACGTGAGCGTAGTCACGATGGTTATAGTCCCTAGTGACTATACCTAATGATTACCACGTTATCTAGGCTCAGTGACGAGTCGTAGTTTCGGCCAAAATGCGCATTCTTGCGTATTTTGTAACCAAACTACTCTTAGGTATCAAAAGCATTTGTTTTGATACCAAACTTGTTTTCTAACTTAGTTAAGCATGTTTCAACATGCTTAGCTCGTCACTTTTAGTTTTGTGCTTGTCTAGGGTCGTAAAGGTAAGCGTTCTAAACAATCGCTTATACTTTCGAACCCGAACCGTTTGGTCGATCATTAGGATCCGACCAAACACATTAGGTGACCATAGTTGTATAGGGAATAACCTTACGAGGTTATACCTTATGGTCACGACGTTT
>JARYGA010023980.1:0-66343 GCA_030545235.1 Helianthus tuberosus | reverse complement strand
TGGTCATGGTACTTGTACCAATTATCCAAACATGCTGCAAAGCAATTATATAGGCTGCTGCAATTGACAAAAAGTAACCTGCCTGTGATCATCTAAACACAATCAAACATGCATGCCAGTTATGAACAAGTCAAACCTGCTGCAGTTGACCAAGTTCTGTAAATTTTGACCTTATAAACAAGTCCAACCTGCTGCAAATGACCATAATGGACATTTTGACCTTATAAACAATCCAAACATTGTCTTGAACAAACCACACAAAGACCAAACCAAACATAAAGGTACAAACCAACCAAACAATGTCTGCAACAAAGTTGACAAACCTAACAAACATAGTCTAAACTTACAAACCATCCATCACTCATCAAGATTGTAAACTGGTGCACCTTGAGTGGCAGTGTGTGATTCTTGTGAAGCAGTTGATTGTTCACCACCTTGTCCTTTACAGCTCCTGACATTGTGACCCACGTTCCCACATTTACCACACTTGATGCTACTTCCCTTTCTGGTCATTTTACCTCCTTTGTCGAACTCCTGCTCAAGCTCTTTTTCACCAAATGCCTTCCTTCTTTTCTTCTTTGGCCTTCCAACTTGTGTATGATGCTTTGGTGGGATGAGTGTTGTTGGACACTCTGAAGGAGTCCACATCTCCGGCCCGTTGATAGGCTCTATTACATTGTCATAGACTTTCTTCCATGTTGACAGCCAATACACATCATCCACCCACTCTTCTGGTATGCCAGCATCAATGTTATTCCTTGACATATCCCATATGGCTGCAACTGCATGTTTGCAAGGCATCCCTGTCAAATCCCACTTCCTGCATGCACAAGTTTTATGTTTGACATTCACAACACACTGTGATCTCGGACCTGTTACTTGATACTTGTCTGAATCAACCA
Source organism: Helianthus tuberosus (assembly GCA_030545235.1). Classification (NCBI taxonomy): domain Eukaryota; kingdom Viridiplantae; phylum Streptophyta; class Magnoliopsida; order Asterales; family Asteraceae; genus Helianthus; species Helianthus tuberosus. Next base: position 65,441 of record JARYGA010023980.1, on the reverse strand, counting down.
TTAGAACAGACATTTCAGCAGCCTGTTGCTTGATCTCATCGAAGACCTCAGTGGCATGAGGTGTCAGTGGCCCCATACACTTTGCTTGCAATTTCTTGACATTGACTATCCTCTTGGTCATGTACTCCCGAATGAATTCTAGGCATGTGATAATCGGCTTGTCCCTTGCTCCCACAATTCATTTTTTAGAATAAACATACTACCCTATACCTTAACAATTCATTTTTTAGAATAAACACATCCCTCCTTGCCTTCAGAGCATAAGTTTTCACCATCTGATTCATCTTTTTCTTGTCATCAATAAGCTGACCAACGTAGAATGGCAAATCATTTGGACCTTTTAAAGCACTTTTGTTTCTCCTCCTTATCTTCTTGGCAACCTTATCTCCAAGGCTTGAATTGTCATCAGAGCCACTTTCAAAAACCTCCAGGTCAACAGGCTGATGACCTTCTTCGCTTCTCTCATCATCATGATCCCCATCACTTGAACCATCCAGTTCTTCCCTAGAAATTTCAACATTAGCCCTGAACCTCTGCATATCCACCTCTATTTCATAAACCATATTATCTTCCTCAACATACTCATAATCAGGATCACTACCGTCACTCTCTTCCTCATCTTCATTCATACTATCATTGTCATTATTTTGTGTAAATGATGCTGGAACAATTGCTTTACTAGCCCCTATAGGACCTTCACTTGTATTTTCCAATATTGTTGACCTACGGTGTTCAACATACATGTCTATCATGTGGACTCCTTGACGCACATGATCAAAGATAGGCTCTAAGTCAACATTACATTTTAATGTCCTAAGACCAAAATTCAACGAACAGTATGGTTCCTTGTAATGAATGCAACCATATTGCCTATCATTGTATCCTAATTGCTTAACCATCGCCTCTAAAACATCAGTATTCAACACTCTAAAATCTACATGATCAATGTAGCTCATCTTCCCACCAAGGTATTTCCTATTTGGGTTTTCTACAAAATTACCTCCATGGTGAAATTTTATGCTAAATTTAGATTGGGTTTCGCCTGTAATCAAACAACAAAAACAAATTAACAGAGAAATATGTTAAAATTTTACCTGATTCAAACGCTGTGAGCTTGCATGTCACTTACGGTACATTACAGCCGGTTCGAAATACTGATCTTCAGCTCGTAGCTTCCACAATCGAAGATCCATGCTCGTAACCTAACTTCTAATCACCTGTAATTGTTGAAGGATGCTTGAACGCGAGTGCAGAGTTCTTCAATTTTGAGTTAGGGTTAACCTCAGGGTTCAAAAGTGATGAAAAGGGGTTTTTATGAGGATGCAAGTCAACATGTTACCAAATTTACCTATTTACCCTTTGACCATTAACAGAAAAAGCTAGACTCTAACGGCATCTTGGTCCGGGGGGTAAAAGTGCGACATAAGGGTTAACAGTGGGGTGTAATTTTGCAATTATTTCCTTAGGGGGGGTAGGAGTGCCAATGACCCCTAACCTCAGGGTGTAAAATTGCAGTTTACTTTTTAAAATATTACAATGCTTTTGGGATTGTTAAAAGGTCACTCAGATGTAATATTCAACATGTTGACACATTTAACCCCTATACTTTGTAAAGTTTTAAATTTAAGCGCAAACGGCTTTCTATGTCCAATAATTTATTCATTAAGGAATACGAACATCACGTAAGGTCAATCAGAGGCACAAGTTAGGCATGTTGACACTTTTGATCCTTCCACACACGTCTTTACACTGTTTGACAATTTTAATCCCTCGAATCAATTCGTTAAATGTTTAAACTCCATGACACGTGTCGTCACTATATTGAACATGATTTTGCAAGGTGTTACATGGGAGAGAGGTGGTTTGCCAAGGGATGCCTTTGAAGTGAACCAAGCACCCCTATTTATAGCCTGCACAGAAGCCCGGACACGGCCCCGTGTCCATCCACTTTCTCTTTCTTCATTAATTGCAATTTGTCTGCATGAGCTCCACACGCCCCCGTGTTCGTTGGGCACGGCCCCGTGTGCAGAAGCGTATCTGTACTATCAAGATTTGCTTGGATTCTGCGAATCCTAGCGTTGACCACAGCCGTGTTGAGCTGGGCACGCCCCCGTGTTGGGAAATAGAAGCTTTTTTGCTTTTGTCCTTTCTGCAGACGCCTGAACATGCCCCCGTGTCCGCTGGGCACGGGGCCATGGTCAGCCTTCTGTTTACTTGCTTTTGCTTGGGAAGATGCTGTCGAGGGGTCGGGCATGCCACGTTTATTCCTTTTCTTGTAATTATGTTAGATTTTGCTGCATTTTTGCTTCTTTTGTTCATTTACGCTCATTTAATCCTGAAAATACAAAAGGAAGACAAAAGCGCACTTTTTTCGACATTAATACTAAAAAAGGGTTAGTTTTATGCCTCATTTGATGTAATTTATATGTTGCATTTTACACACATCACTTAGCTTTGTCAACCCTTAGAGTCCAAAAATGTGACCTCTATCTGTATGTCTCGATCAGTTGGAACTCGCAACCGGTTTTCCTGCTCCCGCTACGTCTGACCGTGGCTGTTGACTTGTGTTGGCCAGCACAATCGCACGTAAGCCATATTTTTAACAGCTGGTCGCTTGGGGGTTTCTCGTAGATCGTGCGTTTGGTGACTATGGCGTGCCCATTTTGGCGTCCGACTTCTCTACACCACTCCACCAATTCATCCATGTTATCGAATTTCTAACGAAACACTTATATGTGTGAATTAATGATTAACTCTATTGAATAAGATGTCATGCGTAGTTTTTGGATGAACTAAGATGATAATGTAAACGACATTAAACATATAAACAATAATATTAAACGTACAGAAAATAAACTAAATGTTATACCTGATCGGTTTCAAACTCACTAGGTTCTTGATCACCGTTTGGACCCTCGGACGATCTACCACTACCGGGAGGGGATTAAAAACTACCGGGCAGCGGTCCACCACTACCAGGAGGAGATTGAAAACTATTGGACGGGGGTGGATAATAACCAGCATAATTACCCTGACAGGCATCCAAACCCCACGGATCCTGACTTGCATCAGACGCAAGATTGAGATCGAACGGAACATTTAGATAAAACAAACTCGGATTGTTATTTTGATTGATATCATAACTCCTCTGATTCGACTCGCTAGCCGAGTCATCACCGAAAAAGTTACCGTCACCCCAAAACGACATTGATAGCGTAATATAATTAGAATACAGAGAAATATAGAAGAAACGAATAGAAGTTGAATGAAAATAAATAAGATTAGTGTCGTTTATATAGAAGTTTTTTTTACGGAATATTACATCGTTTCAAATGATTAACACGTGAATCGAGAAATCTAACGTCGAATCAAATAACTAGCACGAATATCGAGGAATCTAACGTCTAATCACACAACTCGCATGAGAATCGAGGAATATAACATCGAATTAAGGAATCTTATGCCTAGTCGCACGTGTATCGAGAAATAATACGTCGAGTCAAACAGTTTAAAAAAATAGAAATTCGAAGTATATGGGCCGTATAACCTTATATGACCCGTATAAATGCCTTTATCAATTCATTTTATTTTATACGGGTCGTTAACCTTATATGACCCGTATACACCATATGAGAATAAGATTTTACCATGTGTGATTATTAGGAACCTTTTCTAATATATATGATTCATTTTTTATTAAATATTATTATATATATTAAAACATTCTCTTGATGAATAGTGCTTTCGTTATAACTTTATATTATATTTTATATATTCTAAAACATAATCTTGATGAATACTAGAAAAATATTATTATATATACTATTATATTAGTTAATTGCAAATATATTTTGTTTTCGTTATAACTTTTTAAGATGGGATAAAATATAAAATTTCAAGTATGCCAGTTCGACGTATCTATTTTATCTACATCTCAATAAAAAAAACAGAAATTGAGTTATAGGTGGTAATGTACAAGTTATCGAAATACAAACGTACATGTTATCAAGCAATATCATATTTAGTTTTCTTTTTTTTTTTATAAACTGACGTCTTTTACCCTTTTTGTTATTCTAATAGTATAGCATAATTCTCTATACCGTTGCGATGAGCTTATTATTAATTACGTTTCAATAAAAGTTATGTTCAAAATCGGACGAGTCATAGATAATTGATTTTGTTGTTCGTTACTGTGACGAACCGAACCTGTACCATTCGAACAACTTCAGTAGGAGTATAGAGTATATTAGATTTATTGTAACCTATAGCAAGTGTCGAACCAAACTGATACTATCCTAGCAACGTCGATGCACTGACGATTTTGACATAACAACACCAGTACCAGCATGCGTATTGTTGGAACCGTTACTGATATTAGTTTTTATATTTTCCGATTTTCAAATGATGTAAAAGACATGGCGATACAATTTTGGTTCGAATCAAGACTTTATTTTTTGGGTTTTATCTTTCAGTTGATGTACCAAATGTCGATACCATAATGAATCAAACCGATACCAATCGAATACCCGCTCCAATGTGCGGGAGAATTATACTAGTTACAATAATAATGAGTCCAAAGCATAACATCTACATTCACATGGGGTTTGATCATAGGATATCACAATGGTATGTCTAATTTAATAATTCATCGCAACGGTAATCCAAAACCACGTGTAATTAAATGTATGCAATTAATATCACCCTAACATTAATATGTGTACATGTGTTGGATCCTAGTATGTCTGTACACGTCTATTTTTCATATAAAAAATATGAAAATTCACATAGCATATAGGGCTTTTATCTTGTTAAAATAGTGGTATGTTAGTGTCACATAACAAGTTTTTCCCCAAACTAGTGTAGATACAAAAAGTATTTACCTATTTGGGTACTTTGAAAAATATTTACCTTTTTGGGTAATTTTCTATATCCTTTTAATTTTTTACCTAATTTCTACATTTCCTTTTATTTTTCTACCCAAAATAAAATTATATTACTCACAGAATTAGAATCAGGAAAAATATGTATAATTATTTTTTGTAAAAAAATAAAAAATTCTGCCAATATTCAAAAAAATCTGCAAAAATTCTACAAAAAAATCTGCGAAAAATACACAAAAAATCTGCAAAAATATATTAAAAAATTCTACAATAATTCTGCAAAGTTAAAAAAAAATCTGCAAAAAAATTATTAAAAAAACCATATAATCTACACTAGTTTGGGAAAAAAACTCCATTTCTTTTTCCGTTTTATTTTCTTTTTATAACCTGAAATTGTCTAGGCCCCGTTTAAACTAAGCTCATAAAAAAAATAAAACAATAGATTCACAAATTTACTCCCCTAAGTTATATCGATTAAGTGATAATAATCTGGTGAAAAGTTTGATATTTCAAACAAGTTTATTTAAACTGAAGCAATTTATAAAATAAAGTTGCGAATTTCGAATTTTTTGAAATTTGAGTTTTGAGAAAAGATCCTAAGTATTTTAATCATTTGTCCTTCCTTCATAGCCCAGTGGTTGGGGGCCGGTTTGTCCTCCTAGAGGTCACCGGTTCGACTCCCGCTTGTGGCGAAAGGGGGTAGGACACCCGTGCGCAATGATGGTGAAAAACCTACCGATGAGGGTTTGATCCTGAGCGTCACTCCGGTTTTCATCCGGCTGTTACTCGAGCGAGGCAACTCGTGTAGAGGCAGTACGGTTTCCGGGGGAAAACCTTCGACCCAAGACTGGTTAACCCAACGCTGGCCTTGCTATCTGGGCCCACGTTCTTGGCAAGGGTCCGCGATTTGCGGATGTGACAATGGTCACCATTAAGAAGTTCACCTTTAAAAAAAAGTATTTTAATCATTTCAATTTAATTAATAGTGATTATTTCTCCAATATTTTGTACGTATAAGTAGTTTGGTTTTTTTATAGATATTAACCACACACGAACTACACAATGTGGACCATCAAATCCACCAACTATTACCCTATAGATTATATGGGTTTTTTATAATATTTGTTTGCAGATTTTTTTTTAACTTTGCAGAATTATTGTAGAAGTTTTTAATATATTTTGCAGATTTTTTGTGAATTTTTCGGAGATTGTTTTGTAGAATTTTTGCAGATTTGTTTTTTGAATATTTGCAGAATTTTTTATTTTTTAACAAAAAAAATTACTCATATTTTTGCTGATTCTAATTCTGTGAGTAATCCAATTTTACTTTGGGTAGAAAAATAGAAAGAAATGTATAAATTAGGTAAAAAATTAAAGGGATATAGAAAAGTACCCAAAATAATTAAATATTTTTCAAAGTACCCAAATAGGTAAATATTTTTTATATCTACATTAGTTTGGGAAAAAACTCCATCGATTTTAGGGAAATAATGGTTTCCTTTTTTATCATTGATGGTGTGATTTAGTTCATCCTTTAAGATAAAGAAAAAAATTGATTCGGTGACTCAAAGTGGCCCCCACTGAAGAGATTAGTCTTAAATTAATGAAATAAATATCCAACACGGGTTATAGATAATTGTAGTGAATTATTTATTGTGTGTTGTATATTTAAATTAGAGATAATTGTTGGTTTTATTAAATAGGTTTATCTAGTTAATATTTTATTATTTAAAATAGAGTTTGAGTCGGGTTAAAACTAAAACAAGTTAAGTATAAATAAAGGGTTAGGGTTATTGTATTTGTATGCTCTTATTGTTAAATAATAAAAAGAGTTGAATAGTTCGTTCAAAAATCGTGTTTCTGTGTTCGATCAAGGGCCTGGTTTTCCAATACCCACTACAAAAGTTTTTGGCGCTCGCTATTGTGATAGCGGAGAGGAGAATATCACCCTCCTTGACGAAGGAAGGCCGATGTTGAGGGCGTCAACCGAGCTAAAATGGGTAGAGGCATTACTCCACACCATATACCTAATACTTATATTAAAGTAGTCATTTTTTTTCATTTAAACAATTTCTAATTATAATATCAAAATAGGGGTATTTCAGTTGTTCTAAAGCATAAAACAATTATAGAATATTAGAATTCATCTTGTGACTCCATATTTGGATCCAAACCCGAAGGTACAATCACCATACCATTTATGTCTTTTTTAATCAATAATCCAATTGTCAATAAAACGAGTTAAATGCCTGGATAGTCCATGTGCTTTGCGCTTTTTTCACCTTTAGTCCTTAACTTTCTAAAATTACTTCTATAGTCCCTAACTTTTCAATTTTCGTTCCCAGATAGTCTCTGGCATGGATGAAGGTTAGTTTTATCAGTTAAGTTGGTGTAAAATGACTATAATGCCATTAACTAAAACAAAATAAATTAATTAAGTATTATATATATAATACCAACCATTTCTCTCTACTGTTTCTCTCTCTCCTTTTTGAAAAACCATCACCACCACCACCATCACCTCCACCTCCACCTCCACAGCCGATCCAAAACCAATCCAACAAATTTCTGCAAAACAACATTTCTGCAAAACAGATCCAACAAATCCAACCTGAACCTTCGTCGGAACCCTAAGTCTCACCTCTTCAGCAGCCTTCCAAAGCTACTTCGTCACATCTTTCCACCTCATACACACCTTCGCTATCGTCAACAACGCCGCCAGAGGTAACCTCCGCATCCAAAATCCACCACCTCCTTCTCCTCAGTTTCATCATCATCCATAACCTCCTCACGGACATCCATATCATCAAACGACAACGCTCGTCGGAGCTTCGAACACTTCCGATTCGTACAAATTGAACAAATCGGAGAACCTGAACCTGAAACCGGTACGGCGGCGATGATGGCGGATGATGTCGACGAATCCTTGGAACTGGGATGTTCCTGTGAAACTGGAGGATATTCCTGTGAATGCTGCTGGTAATGAGCGTGTTCAGTGACCGGTTATAAGATTCCCGTAAAAATATGTAGTCTTAACCCGTATTAATCTAGAGGTTAGAACACAAGCTGCTTCAGTGTATTGTTTGTCTAATTTGTTTGATGAAATGTTGTGTTTTTAGTGATGTATGTTAACATGTTCATTGCTAAAGCTATACATACATGTGTGTTCATAACTATGTGTGTTATTAGTTTGGTTATGGTGTTGTTTACGCCGGTGAAGAGGAGGTGGATGTTTTTGCCAGTGAAGAGAATGTTGCAGCTGCACGTGGTTAAGAGGAGGTGTGGGTGGGGACCACAAGGGTTTTTTTTAAATTAATTTGTTATTATTTTTTAGGTGTTATTTAATTAATGGTGGGCCCTACTTCAGTTTATATTTTAAGACTAAGGGCATGTTAGTAATTTCACACCCACTTAACAACAAAAACTAACCCACATCCACACCAGGGACTATCCGGGAACGAAATTGCAAAAGTTGGGGACTATAGCTGTAATTTTAGAAAGTTAGGGACTAAATGTGAAAAAGGGCAAACCACAGGAACTATCTGGGCATTTAACTCTAGATAAAACATATGTGCTTTTTCTCATTTTACATTGAACGTGCCGGTTGGATTATTTGATATTGAAACAAACGATTTAGACTAAACTGTCAAAATGGTCCCTGAGGTTTGGTCACTTTTGCTACTTTAGTCCAAAACTCAAACCTTTTGAATCTGGGTCCTTGTGGTTTCAATTTTGTTGCCATTTCATCCAAAATCAAAATCTGGTCAGGTTTTTCAGTTAACATCCAACTTTTCTATCTTTTTCCTCCTTTTTAATGAAGGGCAAAATGGTATTTTAACGTTTATTATAACAAATTAAAAAAAATCTGACCATTTTGTCCTTCATTAAAAGGGAGGAAAAGGACAAAAAGTTGGATGTTAACTGAAAAATCTGAACAGATTTTGATTTTGAATGAAAATGGCAACAAAATTGAAACCACAGGGACCCAGATTTAAAAGGTTTGAGTTTTGGACTAAAGTGGCAAAAGTGACCAAATGGCAAAAGTGACCAAACCTCAGAAACCATTATGGCAGTTTACTCAACAATTTAAAAAAGTAAATTACTTTATGAGTCTCTAACTACAAAATACAAAACTTTAACGTCCTGAGTCCTTAACAGTTTTTTTTGTAACCCTTTAAGTCCACTTTTTTAACATCGTCATATTTTTTTGTTAAATTATGTTAAATAACCAAAATACCCCTATAGTTAAAAACTAATTTGTTATTACATTATTCTCTCTCTCTCTCTCTTTCTTACATCTCTCTCTTCTTTATCTCTCTCTCTCTCAAACACAAAATCTGCATCTCTCTCATATTTCGTTCTCTCTCTAAACCACCTTCATCGCTCAACCACCACCTTCACCTGTACCTACACCATCACCACCACACTACCCATTGCCTAGTCGGGTTTCTGTTGATATCGGAGCAAGCGGCGAAGCTTGAGATTTTCGACCAGGGGGTCAAAAATGTATATACCTAAATAAAATTATAAAACCGGGGGGGGGGGTTGAAAACGCATATACCTAAAAAATTCTATACGAAAACTACATATCGGAAACTACTGAGCAAAAAATTAAGGGCGTCGGGCGCCCCCTCCCCCGGCCCGTACAAAGCTGCGCCCCTGATCGGAGCTAACCGGAACCAACCGCCGCCACTCAGAAACCCTAACGTCGCTGCTACTCAGATCGATCAAACAGGTTCAATGTTGTTGATTGTTGAGTTGTTTTTGGTTTGATGTGGACCTAGATATGTGCAGTTTGATGTGAATTTGTGTTGTTTTGCTTTGGTTTAATTAGGTGGATGTGCGGTGGTGGTTGTGTGGAGGGTTTTCAGTAGTGGAGGTGGGTGTTCGGAGGTCGGAGATGATGATTCTGAATGGTTGTTCACAGTTCTGACTACTTGCTCCGACTTGGAGGTTGTGTAATGCTAAACGAAATTGTAGTCTTGGATGATGGGTAATGGTGGTGCATAGTGTTGAAGGTCATAACTTAGACCGAACCTGAATTGGAATTCGAATTTTGAGAAATGGCGGTGGTGCGGGGGTGGTGGTGGGGTTAGTTGTGATGGAGAGTGATTTATGTGCAGGTGTGTGTGTGTGAGAGAGAGAGAGAGAGGGGGTGTATTTATATTATTTATAAATTAAATATTTTGTATTAAAAACATGTACTTGTACTTTATGCCTTGTTGGTAAATGACTAAAATACCCTTGTTGTTAACAGACCTATTAGAAGAAGTTAAAATTTTGGACTCAAAGGGTTACGGAAAGAGAAATTAGGGACTCAGGGCGCTAAACTTTTTGATTTGGACTAAAGTTCTTAAAACCAATACAACAAAGAGACTCAAAAAGTAATTTACTCGCTTAAATATATATATATATATATATATATATATATGGCTAGGATCATGTGAGAAACACTAGGCTAATTGAGAAGAATTCTGGACCACACATTTTCCCTAAGCTTTTCGTAATATACATATATGTGTAGTTTAAAATTGACTATATACATATATTTATAATTCAAGATTTGACAATATACATATATGTATATAGTTAATTTTAAACTATATATATGTGTATATTACGAAAATCTTAAGGAAATGTATGGTTCATAATGCTTCTCAAGTTTCTTAAACAAGGTGGACTCCTCTTAGGATCCCTACCCCCCCCCCCACATATATATATATAGGGGATGATTCAAATGAAAACCACTTTTATTGTGAAAACTCGAAAACTAACTAAAAAAAGCCTAAAAAACACACCAAAATTTTTTTTTTCAATTTTTTTATTAAAATTGCAAGTTTTTTTATATAAAAAAAAACTTTTTTTCAAAAAAAAAAAAATCGTAGTACACATGTGTAGTACACATACACACATGTGTATTATTACACATATGCACTACAAATTTTTTTTATATATAAAAAATTGCGAAAATTGGTATGCAAAAAAAATTGGTATGTTTTTTTGGCTTTTTTAATTAGTTTTCGAGTTTTCACAATAACTAGTGGTTTTCATTTGAACCTTCCCATATATATATATATATTTATATATACATATATATAGGGGAGACTTATCTTGAGAACGCTAAATATTGCAAGAACCGTGATTACAGATGAAAAAACCAAAGAAAACCATTTTTTAATTCAAAACTCATTGTAATTAAGATACAACATCAAAAAAAAGAATTTACAACATCAAATAATTCATTTCCTCTCAAAACCACTGTTATTATATTTTTTTTACACATGTGTAAATATAACAAATTTACACATGTGTAAATGGCAAACTTACACATGTTTAAATTTTCTTTATTTACGAATTCACGTAAATTTAAACGTGTAAATTAAATTTCTAACATTGTATTCGAATAATAATGAGAAGTGTAATTTTTTTTGAATTTGAATTGTTTTTTACCAAGTTCTCGCGGTTTTTTCATTCGTTCTCACGGTTCTTACAATATTTAGCGTTCCCGTATAAACCTTCCTGTATATATTGCGAGAACCATGGGATGGTTTAAACCTTCCTACATGGGAAGGTTTAAATGAGAACGCTAAATATTACGAGAACCATGTGAACGAATAAAAAAACCGCAAGAAATTGGTCAAAAACAATTCAAATTCAAAAATTCTTTTACTCTTAACAATATTATTCGAATACAATTTTAGAAATTTAATTTAAATGTTTAAATTCCGTGTATTCGTAAATATTGAAAATTTACACATGTGTAAAAATCTTAATAAGAGTGATTTTGAGGGGAGAAATGAATTATTTAATGTGTAAATTCTTTTTTCGATGTCATATTTTAATTACATTGAGGTTTGTATTAAAAAAATGGTTTTGATTGTTTTTTATTCGTTCTCACGGTTCTCGCAATATTTAGCGTTCTCAAGATAACCTTCCATATATATATATATATATATATATATATATATATATATATATATATATATATAGGGTAAGGTTCATTTGAGAATCACCTTTATTGTGAGAACCATGAGAACTAATGTGAACACACAAAAAAAAAACCTTAAAAAACCTAAAAAAGCCTACCCCCCCCCCCCCCCCCAAAACCTAACCCCCCTCCCGCCACAAGCTAAAATGCTAAAAACTAAACCCCCAAATAACCTAAAAAAATCTAAGAAAACACACAAAAAGTTTTTTTTTTTTAATATTTTTAGCTAAAAATCGCAACTTTTAGTAGCCAAAAAAATTGTTTTTTAAAATTTTTTTGGTAACGAAAATTAGCGATTTTACGCTAAAAATACAAAAAAAAATTGTGTGTTTTTTTAGCTATTTTTAGGTATTTTTTGTTGTGTCCACATTGGTTCTCGCAATAAAGGGTGGTTCCTAACGGATCCTTCTCCTATATATATATATATACAAGGATCGGTTAGGAGCCTCCCTTTATTATGAGAACTGCGAGAACCAATGTGAACACAACTAAAAATACCTAAAAACGCACAAAACTTTTTTATTGTTTTTAAAGAAAACTCTCTATTTTTCGTTTCTAAAAGAAAATTTCAAGTAACAATTATGGATGCACATGTGCATATGTATGTATCATTTCTTTGACAAATTCCGTAATACATTACCATTTTTAGACAATTGCACTTTTTGATTTACACTACCATCCGTAATACAATACTTTTACATTACCAATATTGGAAATGCACATGTGCACAACATGATATAACGTGTTTTTGGTACACCACTTTGAATATACTTTCCTTTTCATCTATCATACCATCCATAATACCCTACCATTACCTCCTACTATCTATAATACACTTCCACTACCTCCTACTATCCATAATACACTATGATGGAGAGGGGGAAACCCGAGCTTTAAAGTGTTTATCTTGCGTGTTTTGTTCGATTCTAAGTAATTGTATATGTTGAATAAGATAACTACGAGAAATTGTGGTTTTGCAGGTTAATTGCTTAATTCAAGGAATTTAACATGTTTAGAGATGAAGGGGAATGCTCGAAGATGATAAACGAGGTAAACAAGATTGTTCGGGATATGTCCGGGCTGAAAAATAGCTTGAATATGCGAGAAATACGAGATATAAATTCCAGGGGGCTAAAATGTCATTATGGGAAAGTTGGTATGTGAAGAAAAAGGAAAATGAGGGATATCGACGTAGCCTACGGTGGTTAGACCGTAGGTTACGGTCTGTGTATGTTGAAACCAAAAAGAAACAACAGGTCTACACCGTAACTTACGGTGCAAAGCGTAGCCTACGGTTCAGATTACGGACCATAAGCTCGGACCATAAGCTCGGACCATAAGCTCGGACCATAAGCTGGTCCTGCATACGGTCCCTAAAGGGTTCAGTGGTGGTCAGGTCAGGTGCACAGCTGAATTGTTTGAGGGGAATGAATATTTTTTAAAAACCCTAATCTCGTAACTACTTCTTCTCCAACGAAAAATTGGCAGCAAGGACACTATTTTGGCTCTCAAAACTCATCTCAATCATCATCATTCTTCCACAATCAACCAAGTCAATCATGGAATCATCTTTCTCTCAAGCTTTTGAAGATCGTTTGTGCAACATGAGCGGCTAAACCTCCCGTGATCATCTCCGGGACTAGGGTTTGTGTTAGAACTTGGGTTTATTTATATTTATGAACTTTTGGATTGAGATTTGACTAATCATTCGGTTAGTTTATCTTATTGCTACTTGTTTTCGATTAAATGATTGTTTGATTATCGTAGACACACTTGTTCATCAGTTATTTGGTTTTGTCATCAACAATTGGGGTTAAATTCTAAGTTGTCATTGTTCTTCAACCTTTAACCATTGAACTTGTTTATGTTTATGAAATCTAGGATTGGTAATTAATTAGATTACTATTCAGTGGCATCAATCTTTCGGTTTCGATCGTGGATCATTGCAATCAAATATATTATCTGTTAGTTATTTATCAAAACAAGTAGTTATCAGATCATGTCTATGTAATTTCCAATTGGTAGTAATTAAGTTACCCGATTTTCTACACAACCTGAAAACCCGGAGATTGGTCCCTTTTCTCATAATCATTTACAACTACAAATTAACTTCGTTTTCATAATTAGTCTCACAATCAGCAAAAAGCAATTAGTTTAAATTTAGATAATCAATCATAGCAATGGACTTTAACACTTTCCACTAATTCCCCGTGGATTCGACACCCTACTTGCTCTATACTAGTAAATGTGACTATGACACTTTTTAATTATATTTTTGACCGACCTTACGACATCGACCACACTACCATTACCAATATGTATAATATTTTTCACTTTATGCACATGTACATCAACACTCTTCATACCATACCAAACAACATATTACATCATAAAGTGACAAATATAACTAAACCATCAACCACTAGATCATCATCATCATCATCATCATCATCATACTCAGCAAATCCTACCAATAGCAAAGCTAAGGTAGGGTCTGAGGAGGGTAATATGTAGACAGCCTTACCTCTACCCAAGAGGATAGAGAGGCTGCTTCCAGTGAGACCCCCGGCTTGATTGTAGTTTTGCATCAAGCCTTGGAATAAGGCACATAACACTAAGCAATCGGGAAAAAGACCGATTGGTGCATGCACCCCTTGTCTTTCAGATATCAACGCCACTACATGATGCATGATTAACCGTCCGTCGCTTTTAACGTTATTTTCACGAAATTAGTAAAATAACGTTAAAATTAGTGCAATTTCACTTTTTCCCCTAAGCGACTACACATATATACATTATATGCGCACACCGCAAGCGGCGCGTTAATCAACCACGAGATATAACTAACAAAAAACATGTATATTAGCCTACTTCATCATTCAAAATCACAAACTTTTTGTACCAAAACACGTTATATCATGTTCATACATATAGATGCACATGTGCATTTTATATATTGCTAATGTTAAAAGTAGTGTATTACGGATTGTAGTGTAAATGAAAGTGCAATTGTCTTATACTGGTAATGTATTACGAAATTTGTCAAAGAAATGATACATATGCACATTTGCATCCGTAATTGTTACTCGAATTTTTTTAGGAACGAAATATTGCGATTTTTTAAAAAAATATTTAAAAAAAATTGTGTATTTTTTAGGTATTTTTAGGTATTTTTTGTATTCACATTGGTTCTCGCAATAAGAATGGTTCTCAAATAAACCCTACACTCTGTATATATATATATATATATATATATATATATATATATATAGGGACCGGGTAAAATGAGGGCTGTACCGAGTTGTGAGAACTGCAAGAACTCTTGTGCGCCCTTGATCAAGATGGGTTGGATAGCGAGGATTTATTTTGACTTTTAATATATGGAGAATTGTGTTTTTAATATAAAAAGTTATAAATTACAATGATTTTTGACATTTTACACTTTTTCAAAAAAACAAAAACATCAAATCAAAAAATTCTGACAATCTTATTTTATGCAACTTTCACCTAAAATAACATCATCAAAATTTTCATTTTCACAAAGCTGTATTATCTACATGACCATAAAAAATTTTATACAAAATTACATTTGAAAAAAAAAAATAGAATCACAAAACCAATTGTAAACGACATATAAAAAAATATAAAAACCCAACATGTATTGCTTCCCCTTAATCTTCGTCGTCTTCGATCCTTAAATCTTTATTCCCTTTTTGACATGAGTTTAAAACATCCCAAAAACTTTTTTTCCATAAACGACGATCTGTAAAAATAACAAATAAACATTTTAGTACATTGACATAATTTATATTTACATCAAATTTACGTGTGGGTTTACATTCAAAATGTTAAAAAAAACATAAAAATTGGCATGCGATGCCGTATGCCAAAGAACATCTTACGTCTGAGTTTACATTCGAAATTTAAAAAAAAAAAAACATTTTACAGCTGACACCGTGCGTAATTGTTTGTTTGACATTCGACACCGTCCTAAGAAAAAAATTGATATTCAACCCGAACGTAAAAACAATTTTACGTGAGTTTACATTCGACATTCCCAAACAAAAAGGTGTGCATTCGACACTCATACGTAAAAAAAACATTTTACGTGGAGGTTTACATTCGACGTAAAAAAACATTTTTACACTCGACACCGCGCGTTAAAAAAATCATTTACGTGACACATTTGACACCCCATAGTAAACAAGCAAAAAGGTAAATATATAATATTCTGAAATGTTAAATTTGCACTCATGACCGGCTCGGTTAAAAGCTCGTTCGAGCCGAGCCTTAACGAGCCAAAATCGAGTCGAGCCGAGCTTGACCTTTCGGTTTTATTTGCGAGCCGAGCTTTCGGTTATTCTATGTTTCGATCGTAATTTCGATCGTAATTTTTATGTTAAAAAAACATTCGACAACGTGCGCTATAAAACATTCAACAACGTGCGTTAAAAACATTCGACAACGTGCGTAAAAAAATGTTTGACAACGTGTGTAAAAAAACGTTTTTACGCAATACAACACTGTGTAAAAAATAAACAAAAAACGTTTACTTTCGACAAAGACAACGCCCATAAAAAAACATTCGACAGCGTGCGTAAAAAAGTTTTGACATCATGCGTAAAAAGTTTTGACAACGTGTGTAAAAAAAGTTTTGACAACGTGCGTTAAAAAGTTTGACAACGTGCGTAAACATTTACACGAACTGAGTATGAGAACACCACTATATAAAAATAAATAAACAAGTGTTTTGACAACGTGCATAAAAGAAGTTTTTTTACGCCACAGGTCGCCGACCCGAGCTTCTCTAAATGTCACGCGTAAATCCAATTTTCAAATGTATATAAAAACGGAAGGCGTAAAATGGTTTTTACGTACGTTTGAAAAATGTTTTTACGTAAGTTGTCGAATTTAAAATACTTTTTTGCACACCGTGTCGAATGAAAAAAAATATGTTTTTTTACACCCCTGATCGTCGGTAGTGTCTTTCGCAATGGGGTGTAGAAAATGTTACATATGCGACATTTGAGTAAACAGACAAGACATAAGGAAAATAGAGTTCGACACGTCAGATGATGGTGATCATCGATTTAGAACATCACAAAGCGAGGAATGGTGAGGCTTTCCACTAAAAATATCAAGGATTAGACACCGTACGGTAAATAAAAATTCAACATTAAAAAAAACGTTTACTTTCGACAAAGTGCACCAAAAATATTTTTTTACAAACGTAAAAACATTTTTACAAACGTGTGAAACTTTTTTTTACATTCTCTAAAAACATTACACGTAAATCTATTCTACATACGACGTAAATGTTTTTTAAGCACGGTGTCGAGTGTAAATGTTTTAGTTTTTTAAATTTCGAATGTAAACTCATACATAAATTGTTTCTTTACGTATAGTGATGAATGTAACGCTGTTTTATTTTTCAAAATATCGAATGTAAACTGTTTTTTTTTTTTTTTTTTTTTTTTTTGCGTACGGTGACGGAAACGCTTGTTTTTTTTGTAAATGTCAAACGTAAACTCACGCGTAAATGATTTTTTAACCGAGACACAAAAAAAGTTTACAACCAGGGGTAAGAAAAGTTAAAAAAATTTTAATAGGGGCGTAAAAAAATTTAGAACTGAGGCGGATTAGATTGGTGGTTTGGGAGGCTATAGTACAGCGGTGTCCAACTTTTTTAGGTCTACAAAACCATCAAGTGTAAACCCAACTTACGTTAACGTCAAAACAACATAAAAGCCAATTTGGAATACACACCAATCCTGATAATACTTAGACAAATCCATCAAGTGTAAACAAGTTTACGTTACCGTAAAAACAACAAAAAACGCAGTTTGGAAAAATGTTAAAACAATATACACCTATCGCGATAAAACTTAGACAACCACATCAAGTGTAAACCAAATTTATGTTACTGTAAAAACAACAAAAACGGCAACTTAACGAAAAAAACTCATTTGGATTATATATTATGTAACGCCTCGCTTTTTGAAACCTTCCGTAATTAGAAAGATTGTTTATACTTCTATTTTTGGAAACTTATATCTTTATCGTGTTCGTATTTCACTACCGGCTTCGTAATTCGCGACTTCGATCGTAATAGAACTTGATCATTTTATTTAAATCATACTTCGATTAATCGTACTTGTTTTACATTCAAATCAAATACATACTTGTTACATGATCATTACGCTCGTAAACACATACTTGTTCTTCATGCAAACGATCGTAAAACGTGTTTAATCCTCTTTGAACGTACAATATACTTGTTTACACATTCATAATACTCAATCAACACTTTCGTGCAAGTTTTATACTTAATATTATGTTTTAAATACAAGATATACCTTGAAACATGCCAAATAACAAACATCAGGGACCAAATGTGTAAAAATATGAAACTTGGCATGGGAAGTCAGCCCCGCGACACGCGCACGGGGAAACATATCATTCCGCGACGCGCGGTGATGTGCGATCCGCACCAGCCCACTTCCAGTGCACAGATTGGTCGATTTTCACACTTAACTTCCACCTAATTGTCTTTAATACTCAACTAACTCACTTTAAAGTTTAAACCCTAATACCTCACTATAAAAACAAGCCCTTTACACTCCCTTAACCCTATACACACCCTCAATTCACTCTAACAATCCCACAATTCCTCCAAACTTTCAAGTGTTGACAGATTGTACATTTGCTAAAAAAAGTGAGTTTTGATCATTTTTCTTCTACTTTTCTTCACGTTTTCTTGTACCAATCTACTTGGATGACCTTCAAGGATGTTATCCAAGATTCACCAAGGTGTAATCATGTGATACATCACTTACATAAGGCTCCAAAGTCAGATTACATTCTGATGTATAAAAACTTTTGCAAACTCATATTCTTTCATTATTTATCTTGTGAATCTTATGCGAAACTTGTCCTCAATTGAACTTATGATTGTAGGACTTGTGTATCGATGATTCTTATGAGTTTAAGAGGTACAAACACCTCTAAACTTTCTGTTTTTGTACAATGTTCAAGTACCTTTTGTTTCCTTGCTAAAACTTGGTGGAATCTTATACCCACCAAGTTCACAAACTAGTCTATAGTTGTGGGTTTGTGTTGAGGTGATTTCCATGAAGTTATGAGTTCAAAACTCTTTACTTTAAAAGTTCATACATGTTATAACCCAAGTGTTGAAAGACAATCATGATTCGTCATCTTCCATATATTGAACTTGTGGCTTGTAAAGGTGTGAACCGTGGGAGCTTTGGCTTTCTAATCTAATTCCACTACCTCACATGTAAAACTTATGTATGAACACTCAAGTGGCTTCCTAGTATCAAAGTTACATAACTCCGCCTAGCCTCCGACACTTAGTTAACTCTTTCCATGTCGTGGTGGTTCACCCGGGTTAGGATTTACTTGGCCACTTGAGCATGTATTAGTTAGTTGTTATTTCTTGTTATTCATGACCTCCGAATCATCCTTGTGATGATTTGTGTAGTGGTGAATCATATAACGAGGATAATCCTCCATGCTTGACTTATATAACAATCTATGATGGACTTAGTTTTATGATTATTATTTAACTATATAAATATATGAACATAGCCAACTTTGTGATGATTATCGATTCATGGTTATTCTTCATAAGCTTAGGCTACTTTATCTACGAATCTAAGCCTCTCGTTGATGATTCTAATGGGCAAACTAGGAGCCATGAAATCACATACAACTTATGTCACGACCCCCGACCCACCCTGGACGGAATCGGGAGTTGCGAACAGTCCAGTGGTACCGGTGATTATTTTGAAAACGTTTGCAGCGGAAATTTCCTCAGAACCGTGAGTTAGGAAAAATATCAGAGTTTAGAAACACCGGATTTTATTTTAATAAATAGATGGGATAAACCCTTGTTTTATAATGGTAGCTTTAAATAAAGATAAATTTTATTATATAAAACAATATTTCTAAAAATTTAATTAATAAAATAAGCCACTTCTGGATGCCTTTTTGTGCCGTATCCATCTTTTACTCCAATTCTACTGTAATTACCTGAAAAGTGTTTAAAAAGGTTTTGTCAGCGGGAAATACTGAGTGAGTTCATTCATTTTACTAAAACGACTCATTTGTTATAATATACAGTATTAAGAGCGATTACAATGTTTCTGATATCAAGCCAACTACCCACGGTACTTGCCACTCGACCCATTGGCCCATTCGTCCAATGGTGTCTGTGACTATGGTCATATCCCCCACTGGCTGCCCCAATGGTGACGATTATCAAGTAATGTATACAAAACCCCACATACCGGCTGTAACTTGGTGATTACAAAGACTTAATCCCCGTAATTATAACATTGAAAACAAATAGAGTTTTGTAAAGTAATTTGATAAAAAGAGAATGACTCACAAATAATCAGGCAGATGCATACGGACAAAGTTTAGTCTATAGATAAGCCTTTGATATATTGCAGATTTGTACAAGCAGAGCTTAGCCTATTACTTAGCCTTGGAACCTAATGCATACGAACTAGGTAGATAACTTAATACAGCATTTACGATAACCCACGAGATTAGATTCTCACAATGAATGTCAAAATGCAATACTTTGTCCATCGAATTAACGATGATCCATTGAATTAACAATGAACGACAAGGTATAATACTTTACCCATCGAATTAACGATAATCCGTTGAATTAACAACGAACGATAAAGTATAATACTTTACCTATCGAATTAACGACAATCCGTCAAATTAATGACGAACGATAAAGTATAACCCTAATGTGGGCGGCACTTAAACATCCCTTGGATAGTTTAATCGATCGGATAATGAATCGTAAGAGCGATTGAGTTAATACCCTGTTCTGCAGCACCCCCTACTAATTAGTGTTTTTGATAGAAATCAGACGATATCTCAGCGTACGTTTGGAATTTGATCGTCGCTCAAATGTCAGAATTCAAGTGCCAAACGCTGCTATTTATACACAATTTTGGTCTAGCTTACAGACCGTAAGCTTAATGACCTTACGGTCCGTAAGGTTAATAAAATTGTTGTAGGGTGGCCACGTGTGGGACTAGCTATGCTGAGTTGACAGTTTCGACAATTTCAATTTTGACAACGAATTAAGAGGATAATCGTTAAGTGGGGAATGCCCCCCCCCCTGAGTTTTAGAGGCCCTGATCCTGTTTCTGATTGTTCTGAAAATTTTAGGGTTTGCGTAGAATCACTTGGGTGTCTTAATTAGGGTTTCCTTTTTGTTAAATTAAAATAAGAAATAGTATTTTAATGAGAGTTGTTTTATCAGGGGTCCGGGTTCATACTTACGGAACGTTTTTAGGATGTTTTTGTGTGAGTCGTTACATTCTACCCACCTTAATAAAAATCTCGTCCTCGAGATTTACTGAAATACTTTTTCTTCATCTCAGATTCCAGCTTCCAAGTGTATTTGGGTTATGATATTTCTTTTGGAATTATGTCACCTTTTAGTTAATAGTATTAGGGTAGATGACCCAGAATTGAAATATTAAATTTTATGAATATGAATTGTATAATAAATAGGATTCAATGGTTCAACTGAGTTAGTTCAAGAAATCGATGATAAACGAATGAAATGAAATGATAAAATGTTCAAAGTGACTAGGTTCAAATCAAAAGATATATGATCAATAGATTCTTTAAAATGAATGTGAAGGACTTTTAGAATCAATAAAATTCTTTGTCAAAAGAAAGCTTACTTTGATTGAGGAAGACGTAGAACTGATAGGTTCCAAATGAAATCAAAGCATGAGAAATCAAAGTGTTGAAAGGAATGAATTGCAAAGATATATCAAAAGATAATAGAGTTAGTGTATTATTTTAAAGTTTCAAATTGTTGTGAAACATTGTGATAGTACACTTTTAATGACTATACTTTTCATACTATCTCCTAGAAATTGAAATATAATAAGAACAAATTATTTTGGTTTGACCAACCATTATACTTTTGTAAAGCAATTTGAATATATATATTATTTGTGTTCTTATCTGAACCGTATCTTATATATATCACATATAAATATTATGTAATATATATATTATTTGTTATGCATTTTTACTATATGTAAATGGTTACCACTTTTAAATAAATATTATTTTAGTATTTTTATCATACTATGTAAAATAATTATGTAAAATATCATAATGAAGTCATTATGTTTACAAAATATTATTTTGTAAAAGAAATCATTATTATTTATAACGTTAAATAAGATTGGTAAAAATATTATACAAAATATTTATTATACTTAGTGGGTCGATTCTATGGGATTACTTATTTGCATTTGGAAATCATATAACTTTTGTGAATGTATTTTACAAATGTTGTAAATAAGTGAAAACAGAGATTATTCTTATATAGTATAAGGTTCCCTTAACCCAGCGTAGTTGATGAATTTTGTATTATTCTTATATGGTTATTTTCTTGCCCGAATGTTATGGTACATAGTTACCACAAAATATGTGATACATAATTATTTATATAATTTTATTCGTCCCTCTAATTCTGGTATTGTTTTATGAAAATATATCTTTCTCCCATGTATATATATTTCCATAAAAAATTAAAATTTACTAAATATGTATGGTGACTAGTCATTATCATGGTTGGATATTGGTTAGTGCTGCCTTGTTTAAGCATAGGTGGCCAATCCATGCCTAACTAAGGCTAGGTTACCCAATATCTGCCCTTGACAATAATCCTAGTATTTTAAAATAATACTAACACTTATTATTATTAATATTTTCTTACTAATAATAAAACTGATATTAATATTACATACTTAAATGGAAAAAAATTTCTAATAAAAATGGTGAAATTGGCCGTCCCCAGGATCGAACCCGGGTCTAGGCCACACCCTTTCGCGCTCTTAGCCAATCGAGCTAAGTGCCTAGTTTGTGAAAATTTCCATTTTGGTCAAATATAAGCACATGTACAATAAATTCGGTACTTTTTTATTATAAGTCACTTACTTATATTGACTAAGTATTTGCTTATCCTCCTTATGGTGACTAATAAGAATATAGTAATACTATTAGGTAATTACTTATGTCAGTTTCCAAAAATAATATTTTTCGATTGAAGATATTAAAGTAATAATTATTACGAAAGGCTAGATTGATATTTGTAAAAAAAATCATTTAAGAGATATAAGATATATTAAAATATGACAGGAACTTGTGTATCATTATCTTATCACACGATTTGTGTTAAGATAACTTTTATAAATATTTGTATATGATATATATAAAATGAGATTAGTGCAAGTTTTAAATTTTATGAAAACGTTAGTACAAGGTGACCGTGATCAAAGAAATGATTTTAGTGAAGTCGAAGACCAATTAGGCATTTTATAGTTCTAGAGAATTGAAGTGTTTGTTGGAGAATATGATAGCTTTAAATCCATCATATGGGAATTTGAAATAAGCAAGTTTAAACAACTGAAATCGGTTTAAACAAAACGAGTTTAAATAAGAAAGTTCGGACATGGTCATAACAGAAACCATGGATGCCAAAGAAAATTTGAGTTTTTCAAAAATTTATTGACTTGATATTCTGAGTCATTGTTTAGCAATAATGTGGTTTACCGTACCAAAATCAAGTCTAACTAAAGGATATTTGAGTTTGGATAAGACGATAAATTAGAATGAATCCTTTTAGTGGAAATTTAGAAATTAAACGAACCATATGTGTAACAAACAGTGCAGGTGTGGATTTACCAAGAAATGAAATGAATCAATATCCGCTACTATGAAATAAATCCTTCTGGTATGATGACCGTTAGAAAAAGTAGAAATGCGAAAGTCAACTTTTTATATGCAGAAGTCAGAATTTTCAACAAAAGAAATATAAGAACTTCTATCTGGAATTTTGAATGATAACCATTATTTAAATGATATTATCAGGAAATGTCAAAAATAAAATGAAAATAGAGAATTTGCGAAAGTATATGACTCCTTTTTCAGTGCTAATACTTATGACTCTGATTAGACTGTGTACCGATGTTTTTGTGAAATCTTGTCCTAATATACCTCAGCGAAATTTTATGTTGGTTGTAGGATCATATGATAAAGTGTTGTTTTTAGTTCTTCTACTGACAGAATTTTAACATTAGTGTCATTGTGCCCAATTTATATTTTCCAAAGATCTTGCCTCGAAAGTTGTGTGTGATGTATTTTAACGTCTGCGGACTTATAATTAAATTTTCATGTGCATTAGCACAACTTTTCCTACTTCTTACTTGCGTTAATAGTTTATGGTAACGCGTTAGAAATTCTTTACACTTTCGATGGTATCCCAACTTAATGGGTTTTTATTATTATTATTATTGTCGCTCAAGTTACTAGGCAGATAATCAAATGAAATAATGTTTGATATTGGAAAAGAGATTCCTAATAAAGAAATCTAGACACATATATTTATGCTTTATTTCATATTGACTTTTTGGAATTTCTTATAGATATATCTATCTATATAATCACATATTTTACATGCTGAATTAAACATTTCATTTATCAGGTAAATGTATTTAACAAATTCATTTTTTTCCAAAACTAGTCAAATATCTGATTATGATACTATTTAGGGAAATCTTGTCACTCGTGTGACATATTATATATTCCGTCTAATCCGATTCGCGCCGGAGCGGTAATTCCAATATATCCGAACAAACTGGAGAGTCTTATTATCTCATACCCAGTCTTGCCGGAGAAAATTTTCTATTTCCCATAAATAGTATCTTTTCAAAAAGTGCACATCTTATTAGGGCTTTTATTCAGAATTAAGGAAATTTGTATTTCCATAACATATCTTATTATTATATTGATCACTACACGATTCTGGTGACAGTGTCAATTTGATCATTTTTTCCAATTAGTGACTCAGGTCTTATTACTGTTGATCATTCTTTCAACTAGTAATTCTGGACTTAGTTATCCCGTGATATTACTTTATCAAATATATTACTTATGGCACAAAACCATTTAACCCAGAGAATGACATATATCATTTTATTTCAAACTACTATAACTTATCAAATATAATATGTTAATTTACTTAAATAATTGTAATATCGTTATTTGATTTAATTTAAAAATATAATCTCCGTATAGTAGAATATATTATACTTGACTATTTTATTATGGGATACATTAATTAAATTTATTTTAAACATTTATTAACTTTATTAATGATTCAATGTTTAAAATAATATTAGTCATAGGCTATGGTTACTGATGTGTAGTTTCTATTGTGATTGTGGTTATGCTTTTATTAGCTAACTTTTTAGAAAATATATATAACTTTAATTACTGTAAGTATAACTGATAAATATTTTAGGATTTTGAAAAGTCTTTGTAATTATAATTGTATCACAAAAAGGTGATAAAACTATAAAAATAGAGTGGACTTACAAACTGTGAGAAAAGAAATGAACTTACCAAAATCCATCATATTTATTTACGTAAATACTTAGCTTATTGTGAAGCTAATATTAAGGAATCTTTTCTTAAGTTTGAGTCTAAATGCTACCAATTAACATCAATCCCCTAACTCTTTTATATAAATTTAGGTATTATTATTACAACACCTAAAGGCGTAAAGCAGTGGCTTTGCTTAGTGGCTCTGATACCACCTTCTGTCACGACCCCCGACCCACCCTGGACGGAATCGGGAGTTGCGAACAGTCCAGTGGTACCGGTGATTATTTTGAAAACGTTTGCAGCGGAAATTTCCTCAGAACCGTGAGTTAGGAAAAATATCAGAGTTTAGAAACACCGGATTTTATTTTAATAAATAGATGGGATAAACCCTTGTTTTATAATGGTAGCTTTAAATAAAGATAAATTTTATTATATAAAACAATATTTCTAAAAATTTAATTAATAAAATAAGCCACTTCTGGATGCCTTTTTGTGCCGTATCCATCTTTTACTCCAATTCTACTGTAATTACCTGAAAAGTGTTTAAAAAGGTTTTGTCAGCGGGAAATACTGAGTGAGTTCATTCATTTTACTAAAACGACTCATTTGTTATAATATACAGTATTAAGAGCGATTACAATGTTTCTGATATCAAGCCAACTACCCACGGTACTTGCCACTCGACCCATTGGCCCATTCGTCCAATGGTGTCTGTGACTATGGTCATATCCCCCACTGGCTGCCCCAATGGTGACGATTATCAAGTAATGTATACAAAACCCCACATACCGGCTGTAACTTGGTGATTACAAAGACTTAATCCCCGTAATTATAACATTGAAAACAAATAGAGTTTTGTAAAGTAATTTGATAAAAAGAGAATGACTCACAAATAATCAGGAAGATGCATACGGACAAAGTTTAGTCTATAGATAAGCCTTTGATATATTGCAGATTTGTACAAGCAGAGCTTAGCCTATTACTTAGCCTTGGAACCTAATGCATACGAACTAGGTAGATAACTTAATACAGCATTTACGATAACCCACGAGATTAGATTCTCACAATGAATGTCAAAATCCAATACTTTGTCCATCGAATTAACGATGATCCATTGAATTAACAATGAACGACAAGGTATAATACTTTACCCATCGAATTAACGATAATCCGTTGAATTAACAACGAACGATAAAGTATAATACTTTACTTATCGAATTAACGACAATCCGTCAAATTAATGACGAACGATAAAGTATAACCCTAATGTGGGCGGTACTTAAACATCCCTTGGATAGTTTAATCGATCGGATAATGAATCGTAAGAGCGATTGAGTTAATACCCTGTTCTGCAGCACCCCCCCTACTAATTAGTGTTTTTGATAGAAATCAGACGATATCTCAGCGTACGTTTGGAATTTGATCGTCGCTCAAATGTCAGAATTCAAGTGCCAAACGCTGCTATTTATACACAATTTTGGTCTAGCTTACGGACCGTAAGCTTAATGACCTTACGGTCCGTAAGGTTAATAAAATTGTTGTAGGGTGGCCACGTGTGGGACTAGCTATGCTGAGTTGACAGTTTCGACAATTTCAATTTTGACAACGAATTAAGAGGATAATCGTTAAGTGGGGAATGCCCCCCCCCCCTGAGTTTTAGAGGCCCTGATCCTGTTTCTGATTGTTCTGAAAATTTTAGGGTTTGCGTAGAATCACTTGGGTGTCTTAATTAGGGTTTCCTTTTTGTTAAATTAAAATAAGAAATAGTATTTTAATGAGAGTTGTTTTATCAGGGGTCCGGGTTCATACTTACGGAACGTTTTTAGGATGTTTTTGTGTGAGTCGTTACAACTTAGTGTCAAAAACGAGTACTTCGACAAGATATACTTTTATTCATAACATACTTTTGTACTCAAATTCTAAATCCCATATCTAATTACTTCATAAACGTCGTATAACCTTACATTCGATTCCTTAATCACAAATAACTCGTCACTCACAGATAATCGGAAAGCTTTGCAATATTGTGAATATACTCGATGCCATTTTTACCGTTTTTACACTTTTTGGGTTCAACATATTTACATATACAAAACACACTCAACATCTATACTTTTATGCAATCATACAAACAATCCAATACATGCATGCTAGTATGTTATACTTGATTCGTTATTCTGGGTTTGTTCGTTTTGTGATAAACTTGCCATTTACTTCGTACGTGCCTACCCTTAACGTGTATAGCGCTATAGGAGTAACGCACCGCCCGTGTTCGTGAGGTCATGTTTTTTCATTCATTCATACTTGCGTTAAACCTTGGGTTGACTTGTTTGTTCACATGATAGTTTATACGTTAATCTTGATAACTAAGTTTGCTATGTGGATTGTTCAACTTTTATATACTTATATGCTAGTACTCAAACTTGTATTCTGACGGGTGGTCCATAGGACAACCCTTAATGGTGTTAAAAGACGAATTAATCCCTCGTTTAATCATGTAATTGTCTTGAATTAGATGACTACATTTGCTCTTGTTTAAGGTACGTTTGGAGCTTAAGATGTGGGAAAACGCTGCTTCGGATGGAATGGAGTGGATCGGGTTACACAAGGATGGAAAGAAGGAACAAAAGAAGGATTTCAGGGGTCCACCGTAAATTATGACGGCTACCGTAATTTACGGTAGCCCCTGAAACCCCCAGAACTCCACCGTAAGGCAGAAGAAAGCCAGCGTATCAATATGAAGCCTACCGTAATTTATGGTAGGTACCGTAAATTACGGTAGAGTCTGACGGGAAAAACGTAACTGCCCATATTAAACCGTTTTCAAGTGTCTTTTCATGTCATTCATCATTGGAGACGTTTCTCTGCAGTTGTTGGGCGATTTTTGGCTTTGGATAGTGTTTGTGAACAATTTCTAACAATTCGGTTTGTCTTTCGATTCGTATGAACTCTAATCTTGATGTTATGATGATCCACCAAACAATGTCCGGCTAAACTTTCGGTGATCATCTTAGGTGAAGGTTTTTCTATGACTCTTGTGTGTTTCCTTTATTTCTAGAATGATAAACTTGGTGTGTTTGCTATGCTTATTATGGTGTATGAATGTTTGTTTGTAGCTTGTTAATTGATGTTTTAATTCTAGTCTAAATCGTACGTTCTTGGTGTCGTTGACAATCGAGATATCACGGGAAGGGTTAGGGTTGGATATTGATTAATTGATCATCGGGAAACAACCTCGCGTTAATATAATCCGAGTACTTTGTTCCCTTTTATCACAACAAATGTTTATGCATGAGTTATGTCTATGTAACTCTTTCTAGTTGGAATTATGCACAATTGTTAAAGGAAACCGGAACCTAGGATGGTCATTCTCTCATAATCTGATTAACAATCCAATTTTGCTTTGCAATTAGTTCGTAAATTAGTTCTTAAAACCAAAACAATAAACTCTTGAATATTTACTTTCTGCATATTAGATTAATTGTAGTTAACTTACAAGGCTATAGAATCAACACATTTTCCACAAACTCCCCGTGTTCGATACCCACTTATCGCTATCTATTTAGTAGTAATTGGATTAAATTTGCGTGTGACTATGACAACACGTCAAATTTTGGCGCCGTTGCCGGGGATTGTTGCGCAACGTGTGTTAATTTAGTAGTTTTGTTTTGTTATTTTCGGGTTTACGCTGGTTGTGTTTAGTGTGCAGGTACTTCAATTGTATGCATACTAGGGGCTCTCAAAAGTCATCACCGCTATCGTTTGATCCGGAAATTGAAAGAACGCTAAGGGAAAACGAGTTTTGTTAAGAGAAAACAAGATCGTTGGTTCACCTACTTCACCCATTACACCAAGAAATATCATGACTGATTCACAAATTCCACCCACAACGGGTCAAACGACCTCATCATTCATTCCTACATCCACACAACCTTCACCAAATACCACCATGCCTAACACCACTACCGATCTTACTCCACCACATGATGTTACACCAACCAACACTACACTACCTTTTACTACCCAAGTTGAACCTACACTTACCTTTAATCCCTCTACTACAATTCCACCATTTTCCCATTTCTTTCCAGCTTCGGGTCAATCATCTTCAACCTATTCACTACCACAAAGTTCAACTGTCGTTCATGCTACCTCTACATATAGACCACCAAACCAACCGGGTTTGCAATATTCATCTTTTCCATTTGTGCAATCTTCGGGTATAGGAGGAGATGGATACGATGAGGGGTATGAAGAAGAGTATGGGGGATATGACGAAGATGGATTTTACTATGAGGGTGATGGGGGTAATATGGGACCTCAAGGAGGAGTGGGTCAACAAAGCCAACCATTGCAACGAATTCAAGACATGGGTAGACTACCGGTTGGGGTACAACATATTCGGCCACAAGGGGTACAATTGCAACGTCCTACGCCTTTGCAACAAGTTCGTCCACAAAATGCACAACCTCAATTCCAAAGGCCAATTCAACAACAACCGATGCAACATCAATTTCAACCACCATTTGCACCTCAAGGGCCTATGCAAAGACCAATGGGTCCTATACGTCCAAGGGGTCGGTTGGGGGTACCAAGAAGACATCTTCGAGAACATGCGCGAGGTATAGAAGCACATTTTAGACCGGTGATCACTCATAATCCTTCACCGGTAGTTATCCCTCAAAATGACCAAGGAAGGACCTTTAAAGTTCGAACCAATTCGTTACAAAGTTTACCAAAGTATAAGGGTCTAGCAACGGAGGAGCCTTATTTTCATTTGGAGGCTTATGACTCGATTTGCAACACTCTTGGAAGTCAAGGATTTTCAGCTGACGATGTCAAATTGGTGCTATTCCAATTCTCCTTGGAAGACAAGGCGAAAAAGTGGTTCTATTCCCTACCTTCGGCATCTATCTATACATGGGCGGAAATGCAACAAATCTTCTTGGATGAATTTTATACCGCTCAAAAGACAAATGATGCTAGAAAAGGGTTGAGAAGTTTCCAACAACAATCGGGTGAGATGTTTCACGAGGCGTTCGAGAGGTTTAACATGATGATAAAGAATTGCCCTCATCATGGGATAGAGCTATGGGAATTGATGAATGCTTTTCATGAGGGGTTAAGTGCCGAAGATGCTCGTGACTTGATGTCTATCACAAATGGCACTTTTGGCATAAATTACGAGCATGACGATTGGGAATTCTTGGAGCAAATGGTGGTCACATCGAAAAGAAAAGCTCAAGCATCAAGGAGAGCACGACCGACCATTACCCGAACTCAAGTGCAAGCGGTAGACGATGGTAATGTTCAAACTTCTAATCAAATTTATGATGTTTGTGCACTTTGAAATGAGATAGGGCATGCGGCTGAAAATTGCCAAGGAGTGGAAGGGCAATCTGAGGAGGTGAATGCATTGCAAAGCCAAGGAGGGGGTGGAAGAAATTATAACTTGAATTCGAACACATACCACCCCGGGTTACGAAACCATCCTAACTTCCGTTACGGGAACCCGGCGAACCAAGCTAACCCCAATTTTCAAGGAGCTCAAGGTAATTTTGCACCTCGCCAACAATACAATCAAGGTGACTATCGGGGTGGAAATAATTATGGGTACCAAGGGCAATTTCAACAAACGGGTCAAGGTGGTTCGGGTCAAACTTCATCAAGTGGGAATGAGGTTATGGATATGCTTCGGGCGATGCAACAAGACATGCAAAAGAGGAATCAACTTGATGAAGCCCGGATGCAAAAAGATGAAGTTCGTGACAAAAGCATTCAAACAATAACAACCCAAATGGGACAATTAGCAACAGACGTGGCGAAGTTGAAGAAGAACAAAGGTCAACTTCCTAGTGACGCCAAGGTAAATCCTTCCCATAGTTCGTCACGAGGTAATAATGTTAATGTTAATCATGTTAGTGTGTTAAGAAGTGGCAAAGAATTTAAAGCCAATTTGTCACCGGGTTTAGTTGAAGGGGTGGTTGAGGATGTAACAGGTAATGAAAGTGAAGACGACGACGTGTCACCGGTTGTGTCTAAAGAATCAAATGTTAAAAAACCGGGGTTGGGTGAAAATGAAAAAGATAAAAAAGATGAAGGTGAACCGAGTCAAGTCCCGTTTCCATCGGCTCTACTTGACCCGGGTAAGAAAAATTTTATTTCATCAAGGGGTCCCCAAAAAGAGGAGTTGTGGGACATTTTCAAACAAGTTAAAAGAGTAAATTACAAGTTTTTTCCTTTATCTTTACATCAAATTTCAGGCGCTGTCCTTTAGCCAAAAAGTTGACAGGCGGTGTCCTTTATGTTGCCAAATCTTGCAAGTTTTGTCCTTTTAGCCAAACTCAGTTAGATTTTTTGGTTAAATCTGGTCACTCAAGGGCATTTTAGTCTTTCTACCCCATTTATTTAATATTATCTAAAAATAAAAC
Source organism: Helianthus tuberosus (assembly GCA_030545235.1). Taxonomy (NCBI): domain Eukaryota; kingdom Viridiplantae; phylum Streptophyta; class Magnoliopsida; order Asterales; family Asteraceae; genus Helianthus; species Helianthus tuberosus. The sequence goes on along the minus strand of JARYGA010023980.1, from coordinate 33,681 downwards.
AAAAAAATTTAAAATATTATTATTATTATTATTATTATTATTATTATTATTATTATTATTATTATATATAGAGTAAATTACTGACCACCATCACCACCACCCTTCATCACCATCACCACCACCCTCCACCGCCGCCACCACCACCGCCACCACCACCACCACCACTACCGCCACCATCAAACACACCTTCACCACCATGACCACCACCCTTCACCGCCAGCACCACCCTCCACCTCCACCTCCACTGCTACTTGCATCCAAAACCCCCAATCAAAAACCTGAATACCAAATCAAAACCCCCCAAAACTCCCCAAAACCAATAATATGAAAAACCCCAAAAAAATAAAAAACAATTCCGGCACAAACTGGTTGCTGCTCGTCGTAGTGAATCATGTGTATATCACAAACTTTTGGTTTATGCTTCTTGTGTATGAAATTTTATAGTTGACTTGAATTACTTTCTGTAACTCATTTCCAAAAGAAATGTATGAAATGTATTACAATCCATAGCTAACCTTCTGAAAATCCCTGTGGATATGAAACCAACCGTCTCACTGCCATCATCGAGGGTTAACTATATATATAACCTACATCACCACCACCCCTCACCACCATCACCATCACCACCACCCTCCACCGCCACCGTCACCGCCACCCTCGACCTCGACCTCCACCTCCACTGCTACTTGCATCCAAAACCCCCAATCAAAAACCTAAATACCAAATCAAAACCCCCCAAAACTCCCCAAAACCAAAAATATGAAAAACCCCCAAAAAACAATTCCGGCATCGAGTCTCCAAAACCCACCAAATGCTTCCTGTTCAGGTGGTATAAATCCTCTGTCGTACCTAACCCACCACAACCACCCCTTCACCCACCGTCGACCTAACCCACCGTCGCACTTAACCCACCATCTTTATCCTTCCTGTTCCTCTCCAAATGCTTCCTAATAGCAACAGCCTTCTTGATCAGGTGGTATAAATCCTCTGGGATTTAAGGAGCAACATAAATTAGAGAAAGAAAAGATTAGAGGATTTATGATGATCAGAGAAAGAAAAAGAGAGAAGAGAGAACTTTATGATGATCTGAGAAAGAATATAAAATTTATATATTTTTTATTTTTAAATTTTGTACACAATAGTCCCTGAATAAAAGTTTTTTACAAAATAGCCCCTATGAATGTGAAATGACAAAAATACCCTCATGTGCAATGCACATGACCAGATTTAACCAAAAAATCTAACTGGGTTTGGCCTAAAGGACATAACGTGCAAGATTTGGCAACATAAAGGACACCGCCTGTCAACTTTTTGGCTAAAGGACAGCGCCTGAAATTTGATGTAAAGATAAAGCACAAAACTTGTAATTTACTCAAGTTAAAATTAACCTTCCATTACTTGATGCAATAAAACAAGTGCCCGCCTATGCTAAATTTTTGAAAGAATTGTTCACATAAAAAGGCAACAAAAGAAAAAGATGCCTAAGCGGGTAGACTTAACCGGGCAAGTGAGTGCGGTATTGAATGGGGAGCTTCCTACCATTAATAAATATACAAGTTGGTAATTTTCAAATGGCAAAGGCGTTACTAGATCTTGGAGCCGGGGTGAGCATTTTACCGGGGAGCTTATATGACCAATATGACTTTGGCCCGTTAGCAAGGGTAGAGACAACGGTTGTTTTGGCCGATTTGTCTCATAAGCTACCTCGGGGGATGGTTCAAAATGTTATAGTGAAAATTGATGAGTTTATTACCCGGTTGACTTTTTAGTCTTAGAATACTCATCCGCGGACCCGAAGCAATAACAAAATGTTATTTTGGGTCGGCCATTTTTGAGCACCGCGCATGCTGTGATCGATTGTAGATTTGGTACGGTCGACATGACTTTTGGAAATCAAAAAATGAGATTGAATGTTTTTTTCTAACAATTCTAACTCTATTGGTGTTGATGAGTGTTTCATGCCAGATTTAGTCGACGGATGCAACCCGCATGAGTATGAGGAGGATAGCATGGATATGTGTGTTTGTGATTTTTCTGAACAGGTACATGCTTGTGCATTAAGGGTTGAAGAGGAGAAACAAGATGCTATGGCATTGAAGGAGGGTCAACCGCCATGGACCCACCAATTTGAAAGCTTGCCGATGGAAATAAATTCGGGTACTAAACCATCATTGGAGGCTCCACCAAAGTTGGAGCTTAAAGACTTACCAAGCCATTTGAAGTACGCATTTTTAGGGGATAATGACACTCTACCGGTCATTATTGCCTCTAATTTAGAGATGGCACAAGAACAAGCTCTATTGGAAGTCTTGAAAGAAAACAAAGGAGCTATCGGATGGACGATTGCCGATTTAAAAGGAATTAGTCCATCAATCGTCATGCACAAGATCATCACCACCGAAGATGCAAAACCAACAAGGGAAGCACAACAAAGATTGAATCCGAACCTAAGGGAGGTAGTAAAGAAAGAGGTAATTAAATGGTTGGACGCGGGAATTATCTATCCTATTTCGGATAGTGCTTAGGTAAGTCCTACCCAAGTTGTGCCTAAGAAGGCCGGCATTCAAGTAATCAAGGATAAAAATGGGGAACAAATAGCCACCCGACCGGTCACCGGGTGGCGTGTGTGTATTGATTACCGCAAATTGAATGCCGCCACTTCTAAGGACCATTTCCCGCTACCTTTTATTGACCAAATAATTGAAAAATTATCGGGTAAAAAATATTACTGCTTTTTGTACGGGTATTCAGGTTACAATCAAATCGCAATACACCCGGATGACCAGCACAAGACCACCTTCACTTGTCCATATGGCACTTTTGCCTTTAGGCGAATGCCATTTGGCTTGTGTAATGCACCGGCAACTTTCCAACGATGTATGATAAGTATTTTCTCGGACATGGTTGGAGAGTCGCTTGAAGTGTTTATAGATGACTTCTCAATTTTTGGCACTAGCTTTGAATCTTGTCTCAACGAATTACAAAAAGTTTTAAAAAGATGTGTTGAGAAAAATTTGGTGCTTAGTTGGGAGAAAAGTCATTTCATGGTGCAAGAGGGTATTGTGTTTGGCCACGTGATTTCGGAGAGGGGTATGGAGGTGGATAAGGCAAAAATATGGGTAATATCATCTTTGCCTCCACCGAAAAATGTGAAAGGGGTAAGGTCATTTTTGGGACATGCGGGATTTTATAGACGTTTCATTAAAGGCTTTAGTGTTATTACTAAACCTTTGTGCAATTTGTTATTAAAGGATGTTCCATTTGATTTTACTGACGAATGTTTGCAAGCATTTACTGTTTTGAAGGAACATTTGGTCAAAGCTCCCATCTTGCAACCACCAGATTGGTCAAAGCTCCCATCTTGCAACCACCGGATTGGTCAAAGCCATTTGAAATCATGTGTGACGCAAGCGACACTACAATTGGTGCAGTTTTGGGTCAAAGAATTGATAAAAAACCGGTGGTGATTTACTATGCAAGCAAGACGTTGTTCGAAGCGCAACTGAATTACACCACAACCGAGAAGGAGTTATTAGCGGTGGTGTATGCTTTGGATAAGTTCTGTTCTTACATTTGGGGGAGCAAAGTGGTTGTGTACTCGGATCATAGTGCGGTCTGGTATTTGATGGAGAAAAAAGATGCGAAGCCCCGCTTGATCCGTTGGGTGTTATTGCTACAGGAATTTGATTTAGAAATTCGAGATAAAAAAGGAAGTGAAAATGTGGTGGCGGATCACTTGTCTCGAATTCCGGTGGAAGGGATTGATGATTTGTGCGAGATAAACCAAAGGTTTCCCGATGAGCAACTACTAGCCGTGTCTACTTTTGTTGCACCGTGGTATGCCCATTATGTGAATTACTTAGCCCCTGGGTGCCATCCCAAATCATTAGACCAAGAAGAGAAGACAACAATTTATGGTCCAAGTGAAGCAATATATTTGGGAAGAGCCGGACCTTTTCAAGATTGGGCCCGATCAAGTCATTCGGAGGTGTGTGCCCGAAACGGAGGTGTTAGATATTTTGACTCATGCCCACTCATCCGCTTGTGGAGGTCATTTTAGCGGTCACAAAACGGGCTACCGGGTTCTTTCATGTGGGTTTTATTGGCCCACAAATTTCAAAGACGCATGTGAGTTCGCAAGGAATTGTGTCAATTGCCAAAGAATCGGAAGTATTTCAAAGAGAGATGAAATGCCTTTGCAACCGATTTTGGTTGTTGAGATATTTGATGTGTGGGGCATTGACTTCATGGGTCCCTTCCCAAATTCCAATGGGTTCTTGTACATTCTAGTGGCGGTGGACTACATATCGAAGTGGATTGAAGCTATTGCAACAAGAACAAATGATCATTCGGTTGTTTGTAAATTTGTTCAATCCAACATCTTTGCCCGATTTGGTATTCCGAGAGTTATCATTAGTGATGGTGGGTCGCATTTCAAGAATTTCAATTTCGGAAAACTGTTGAAGCGGTATAGCGTGAACCACCGACACGCGCACGGGGACACACATCCTTCTGTGACGCGCGGTGATGTGCGATCCGCACCAGTCCACTTCCAGCGCGCAGATTGGTCGATTTTCACACTTAACTTCCACCTAACTGTCTTTAATACTCAACCAACTCACTTTAAAGCTTAAACCCTAATACCTCACTATAAAAACAAGCCCTGCACACTCCTTTAACCCTTTACACACCCTTAATTCACTCTAAAATCCCATAATTCCTCCAAACTTTCAAGAGTTGACAGATTGTACATATGCTCAAAACAGTGAGTTTTGAGCACTTTTCTTCTACTTTTCTGCACGTTTTCTTGTACCAATCTACTTGGATGACCTTCAAGGATGTTATCCAAGATTCACCATGGTGTAATCACGTGATACATCACTTACATAAGGCTCCAAAGTCAGATTTATATTCTGATGTATAAAAACTTTTCCAAACTCATATTCTTTCATTATTTATCTGGTGCCAAACTTGTCCTCAATCGAACTCATGATTGTAGGACTTGTGTATGGATGATTCTTATGAGTTTAAGAGGTACAAACACCTCTAAACTTTTTGTTTTTGTACAATGTTCAAGTACCTTTTTTTCCTTGCTAAAACTTGGTGGAATCTTGTACTCACCAAGCTCACAAATTAGTCTATAGTTGTGGGTTTGTGTTGAGGTGATTTCCATCAAGTTATGAGTTCAAAACTCTTTATTTTAAAAGTTCATACATGTTATAATCCAAGTGTTGAAAGACAATCACGATTTGTCATATTCCATATGTTGAACTTATGACTTGTAAAGATGTGAACTGTGGGAGTTTTGGATTTCCAATCTACTTCCACTACCTCACTTGTAAAACTTTTGTATGAACACTCAAGTGGCTTCCTAGTATCAAATTAACATAACCCCGCCTAGCCTCTGACACTTAGTTAACTCTTTCCATGTTGTGGTGGTTCACCACGGTTAGGATTTACTTGGCCACTTGAGCATGTATTAGTTAGTTCTTGTTTCTTGTTATTCATGACCCTCCGAATCATCCTTGTGATGATTTATGTAGTGGTGAATCATATAACGAGGATAATTGACGTGTGTCGGTGTGAATAAATTTTTAGTTATATTTTAAGCCCTTTTTAACACTTTAGTCAAGTTTTAAATTTATAAAATACGATATTTTACTAACACTAAACACACATATGGGCAAGTGCACCCATCGTGAGCATAGTATAGCGTTGGTAAGATACTGAGGTCGTCCAAGGACACAAGAGCTTTTAGTACCGGTTTATCCTCAACGTCTAATCAAATCAAAAGTTTAGAAAAGGTTTTAAACATGAAAATAAAAACTAAAAATTTTGAAAAAAAAAATAAAAACAGATAGACAAGATGAATCACTTGGATCCGACTCGCCTTTAGTGTAACCTTTGATGATTTCAGCACTTTTGCACTTTTTAAGAGATTATCTTAGTTATAGTAGTAGGCCCCTCTTTTGAAGGTGACGTTACCCTCAACCCAGTAGTTTGAGTCAGGAAGGATACAATCCTAAAGGGTCGGAATATTGAAAGATAATTAATTAAGTTATTAATGCGTAATGTGGTAGGGCCCTCTTTTGAAGGTGACGTTACCCTCGCCTAAGTGGTTTGAGTCAATAGGGATACAATCCCAAGTAGCCGGGTTAATGTATTAATAGTAGTTTACATATGAGGGGATCAAGCCATTCGCACCCCCGCCATCCAATACTAGTGGGTATTGAAGGAGGTCCTAGTATGCTTGACCCAGGTCCTTGCAGGATCTATACGCTGAACAAGGCAAGAACCTTACCAAACCATTTCCTTAATCCCCGACCAGGTAGCCAACATATCTCTATATAGACCGTAGAGATATGAATGGTGTAAATCTTTTATTTTATATAGACAGTAAAATAATGCCAAGACACCACGGACAAATGATAAGGAAGTTTCACCTTCAACATAAGAAACTAGTTATTAAAGTCATTAATACAAAACCAAATAAAAAGTGCGAAAAGATTAAAAATCAAAAGTATTACACTAAATGCTTTTCTTCACCAAGTGATGTAAGAGACTTAGGCAAACATGGCCTTTGATTGTCAAGAACTCTTACTATCAATCTTGGATCCCGAGACTACTACACACACTCTTTGATGGATGATGGATGATGGTGGTGAATGTAGGTTGTAGTGGTGGTGGAGTGTGGGTGAAGTGGGAGAGAGGTGGTTTGCCAAGGGATGCCTTTGAAGTGAACCAAGCACCTCTATTTATAGCCTGCACAGAAGCCCGGACACGGCCCCGTGTCCATCCACTTTCTCTTTCTTCATTAATTGCAATTTGTCTGCATTATCTCCACACGCCCCCGTGTCCGCTGGGCACGGTCCCGTGTGAAGAAGCGTATCTGTACTATCAAGATTTGCTTGGATTCTGCGAATCTTAGGGTTGACCACGGCCGTGTTGAGCTGGGCACGCCCCCGTGTCGGGAATAGAAGCTTCTATAGCTTTTTCATTTCTGCAGACAACTGGCCACGCCCCCGTGTCCGCTGGGCACGGGGCCGTGGTCAGCCTTCTGTTCTCTTGTTTTTGCTTGGGAAGATGCTGTCGAGGGGTCGGACATGCCACATTTATTCCTTTTCTTGTAATTATGTTAGATTTTACTGCATATTTGCTCCTTTTGTTCATTTACGCTCATTTAATCCTGAAAATACAAAAGGAAGAAAAAAGCACACTTTTTCCAACATTAGTACTAAAAAAGGGTTAGTTTATGCCTCATTTGATGTAATTTATATGTTGCATTTTACACACATCAATAATCCTCCATGCTTGACTTATATGACAATCTATGATGGACTTAGTTTTAGGATTATTATATAACTTTATAAATATATGTACATATATGAACATAGCCTACTTTGTAATGGTAATTGATTCATGCTTATTCGTCATAAACTTAGGCTCTTTTATCTATGAATCTAAGCCTCTCATTGATGATTCTAATGGGAAAACTAGGAACCATGAAATCACATACAACTTAGTGTCAAAAAGGAGTACTTAGACTAGATATACTTTTATGCATAACATACTTTTGTACTCAAATTCTAAATCCCGAATCTAATTACTTCATAAACTTCGTATAACCTTACCATCGATTCCTTAATCACAAACAACTTGTCACTCACGTATAATCGGAAAGCTTTGCAATATTATGAGTATACTCGACGCCCTTTTTACCGTTTTTAAACTTTTTGGGTGCAACATGTTTACATATACAAAACACAATAAACATGCATACTTTTATGCAATCATACAAACAATCCAATACATGCATGCTAATATGTTATACTTGATTCGTTATTCTGGGTTTGCTCGTTTTGTGATAAACTTGTCATTAACTTCGTACGGGCCTACCCTTAACATGTATAGCGTTATAGGAGTAACGCATCGCTCGTGTTCGTGAGGTCATGTTAAGTCACTCATTCATACTTGCATTAACCTTGGGTTGACTTGTTTGTTCATATGCTAGTTTATACGTTAATCTTGATAACTAAGTTTGCTATGTAGATTGTTCAACTTTTATATACTTATATGCTAGTACTCAAACTTGTATGCTGGCCAATACTTTTTGTATTGAACTATACTTTAAAACATGTTGCAGGATTATGATGATGACGATGATGCACGGAACTTAGTAGGATGCTTAGAAATGCACCAAATTTAAATTCGTGTTTATTAGTTTAGTCATTCGATAATTGTTGTAATTTGTTTGTTTCAAACTTGATTGTATTTCAATTTCAAATGATGTACTTGTTATTAGCAATAAAATGAAATTATTTATTGAGGACTTGTCATATTTAGCGTTATGAAGTCTCGAGCAATCTTTTTCGTCTTACTCCGATGTTTCCGCCATCGGTTGAGGTGTGACATATTTACACAGTGTAAAAAAAACCTAAAAAAGAAACACCCTTTTATCATTTTACACCAAATATAAAAATTCATCTAATAGGAAGGAAGAATAACATCTAATAAGGATCAAAGAACAAGAGCTATAATCACATCAGGCAACCTTTTAGCAAATTACCATCACTTGTCTCTTAAGGCAGCACCAGAATGTATGAACTATGAACATATTTATGATTTATACTATAAGCGGAGTGAAGCAAGGAAAAGAGTTACCTCCAATGGAAGATAACGAAACTAGAAAGAGGGCTTCAATTTCCTGTAGAAGAATGCCTCTGTTCGTTCGTGTTGGGTTGTTCAAACAAATATCATGCTCAATAAACTGATCTCTTTAAACCGTTGACTCCTAAAGAGGGTTTCATTTTTTTTTGTAAAATAAAGGCCACTGCAATAATAAACATAATGGATTCAAAATAAAAATACAAAGAACTAATTTATAACAAATTAAAAAAATACAAACCCCTAAAATTATAGTTTAAACAAAAAAAAGTCAAAGATAATTGAAAACAACCATGATTCTTGAAGTACAAAAAATGGCAAATAGAAGCCCTAAAAATTAATTTGATATCACTCATTTGGGGCTACAAAATTAGGGGAAAACATATAAAAATCCAAACTTTCAACCGAAATCAAAGACAAACCACAAAACCTAATCAAAGATTAAAAACCCAGATGAAATCAAGAAACTTTAGTTCAAATCTAAATAGGGTTTTAATGAACCCATACCTTTTTTTACTTAAGAAAAACGAAAACTGAAGAACTGCACCCCAAAACCACCCCCGACCGTCGTCTTCTCTCTCACCGCCTCCAACCACCACTATTCAACGAACCAACAAACAAACTGTTAAAAACACCCACATCTTTGAACTATCACAACATACTCTCGTCATCCTCCACCGCTGCATAACCGCACCCCCACCACTACAGCCTTGCTCTCAACACCTCCAACCATCATCGTCCTTTTCCTATTAACCACCATCCCCTGCCGCCACCCTAGTGACGAAACACCCCACCACCACCATCCCCTTCATATTAACCACCATCATAAACTTTGTGCATCATCGTGGTGAAATGTGGTCGGACTGTGTGTGTGGTATTTAGTGAGAAAGAGAGAGAGGTAGTGGTGAGATCTCTTTGTGTGGTATTTAGAGAGAGATATACATAGAGAGTTGTGAGAAATTTGAATACAAATTTGGGGTATAAGAAGTCTGTCAAAAGAGAGAGAGAGAGAGAGACAGGCCTCACATTGACTTTAGAGAGTTAATATGAAATTACATTGGTGCCCTTGTATTAAAAACCTAACAAGTTCCATGTGTCATGTTTTCAAGGGTTAAGATGGGTTCTCATGGTTCTCGTAAGTGGGGATGGTTCTTCCTTGAACCGAATCCTATATATATAAAGTGGGGTTCTACAGGGGACATTAGTGCATTTGTGAATTGAGTGAATAAATCATGGCAATTGATTTACATCATCAAATCATAAAATACACTAGTGTATTTTCATCATCAAATCTTGCCCATTGATTTACATTTGTGTATACACTTGTGTATTGATAATTAAGGGCTAGAATTAGTTCACTAGTGTTCACTATCAAGGGGGTTGTTCACTAATGAACGTAACCCTATATATACTTCACCTATATATATATATATATATATATATATAGGAGCGGGATCTGGAGAGAACGGTGAAAAGTGTGAGAACGGTGAAAACGGATCCTGACCCAACACGTGGCAGGGGGCGCTAATTGATATGCAAGGGTACGATTGTCCTTTTATACGTTCCCACCTTATTCGCGTTATAAATCTCTTTCAAATTAAAACTCCAAAGATTTCTTGTTAGCTGTTACATCCTTTGCAAGCTTTCTTAGATCTATGGCGTCTAATGTGGATTATGTTCGAAAAAGTAAAATTCGTTGACGTTTTCTATTTTTGTTCCAGCAAATCATGCAACAGATATGGCTTTTTGTTCTTTTATGCTTGTTTCATTGTTTTTTATATTAGTATTTTATAATGTGTTGTATGATTTCAATGGCGTTATTCAATTATGCAATTTAATCGCGTTTTAATTGGTAGTTAAACAATTACTAAGAACTGATAATTGGAGTTTTCAATATTAATTTTAATTGTCGTTTAGGATCTAGTATATTTCTTATGTTTTTACGATCTTTGGCGTTTTACATAAACTATTTGATTAGTTTTGAATGTTATTTAGTAGTATTTGTAAACATCAGTTATTACTATTTGTTAATTTGTGTAAATATCAGTTTTGTTAACTATGGCGTTTTCATTATGATGTTATATTTTTGTTAATTATTTATGTTGTTAAGTGTTTTTATTTATTCATCTCATGGCGTTTTCATCATGGCGTTTTAAATTATGTGTTTATTATGTCTTGTTTATTATTCAATTAATGGCGTTTAAATCTATAATGTTATTACGTGACATTTTCTATTTTTAATGGCGTTTTTCTGATTTTTCTGTTCCTCACTGTGTTTTCTCAGACGAAGTTGCTTCCTCGAGTCAAAGGCTTTGCCCCAAAACTGGATTACCATTTATCATTCCTGACGTTAGTGAAGAAATAAAGCCCACAATGGACATGGTATTCTCAAGCCACGATGATTGTTATTCAATGTATGTTAAGTATGCCAAGGAGTGTGGGTTTTCAGTCAGGAAAGGGACTACAAAGACAAACTCTAAAGGTGTGTTACATATTAAGTATAACTTGTGTACGAGATCTGGGTTATACAAGGACAAGAAGGTTGATACGTTGGACCCCAATCAAAAGGAGCGATTAGTGCGATCCAACTTTTCAAAGAGGACTGATTGTGGTGCACTGTTAGGTGTAATTTTTTAGGCTGGATCATGGAAGGTGTATAAGTTTGTCGAGGAGCACAACCATGATGTTGTTGAACGTCCTGATAAGCATTTTCTTCCAACTGAACGACACCTCACTCAGCTCCAGAAGCATGTTATACACAGCATGTCTAAGCTAAATTTGGGTCCCGTCAAGGCGTTTAATGTTATGAAGACTTGTTTTGGCGGTTTTGAAGACGCGGGTGGAAGTAAAGTTGAATTTAAGAACTATAAGAGGCAAATTGACTTGTTTATAGGGAAATATGACGCCGATATGGTTGTGAGACATTTTAATGAAAAAAAAACATTCCCAGCCTAATTTCTCGCACGATTACTTCACAAACAAAGAGAATCGTTTGAAGGGACTTTTTTGGTGTGACGATCAAGCTAAATGTAATTACCACGTGTTTGGTGATGTGATTTCGTTTGACGCCACGTATCGTTCCAACAAGTAATATTTTATAATTCAACTTCTTCTGTTTTTTGGCGTTTTATGAGTTTACATGCAATGACGTTTTATTAGTTTACATACAATGGCGTTTTTATTATTGTTTCAGTTCTCATGGCATTTTCATATGCAGATACGCTATGGTGTTTGTACCGTTTACTGGTATAGACAATCATCACTGCAATGTTTCATTTGGTGCTGCATTATTGGCGTCGGAAACTGCTGATATGTATATTTGCTTGTTGAGAGTTTTTCTAAAAGTTGTTGGTTCTCAACCAAAAGTTGTTGTCGCTGACCAAGATCCAGCAATGAAGAAGGCTATTCCTGCTATATTTGTTGACACGAGGCATCGGTTATGCATGTGGCATGTGATGCATAAACTTTCTCTAAAGGTTGGTATGCTTATTTTTACCTTTGGCGTTTTAGGATACACTGCGTTTTAAAATACATGGCGTTTTGTACCTTGTTACTGTTTTTTTAGCTAAGTTTTGTCTTTGTATAATATATATGTTTTTTTATGCATGGCGTTTTCGTGTTATACATAGGTTGGTGTTAGGCTATGCAATTCCACCAATTTTAAAGAACGTATTTGTGGTGTTGTGTGGACCGATATTCTCACACCTGAAGAGTTTGAATCAGAATGGGAAGCGGTTATCAGAGAGTTCAATTTAGCAGATAATGACTGGCTATCTGATATTTTTGCACTCACGGAATCTTGGATCCCTGCATACTATAGAATGGAAGAGATGTCGGGTCTTAAGCAAACGACATCGAGGTCGGAGAGTGAGAATCATTTTTTTGGTCAAGTGTGCAATTCGAAAGATACTCTTGTTGAGTTCATGACTCATTACGAAACTGCAATAGAAGCACAACATCACACACACCGGAAAAATGATCATGAATCTCGATACAAACGACCCCAGTTGAAGAGTAATTACTAATTGTTGGAAGGCCAAGCTGTTGACATGTACACAAAAAGTGTTTTTTGTGATGTTCAAGCTGAGCTAATTGGAATTGCGGATTGCATAAATCAACGTTACGAAGATCAGCCCGATGGGTTTGTTATGTTTTACATAAATGACTTCCAGCAGCCTTGTACATCCTTATTTGAGGTAAACAATGGCGTTTTGTTTTTATATGGCGTTTTCTGTGAATGGCGTTTTATCATATCCAATGTGTTTTTTTAATTTTTTTAGACAAACATTCTCTGCATGGCGTTATAGAGATATTGTTTTTGGCGTTTTTTCAGGTAATGTTCCGTAAGTCTGATTGCACATGCAGGCGTTTTGAGCAGTTTGGTTTGCTATGTAGACATATATTCTATGTTTTAAGAATTATGGACATTAGGGAATTTCCAAAACAATACATTCTCAATAGATGGCGCAAAGAGGCTTCCCCAAACTGCTCTCCCGAATACTCAATTAGTCGTGAATATATGACCGAGCTTGATCCCGATGTGCAAAGTATGATGCGAGATATTTTTTTTTCAACGGAATATACTTTGAACCGTTTATCTGGTAATAAAGAGGAGCTATCCTTATACAAGGATCATGTTCAATCTTATATGAAGAAGGTTCAAGATATGCAGATTGTTGCTCCTCCCGCTAGTACTAGGGATAGATTTTCCGAGATAACCGGTCAATATAAAAACGACAAGAATCCGATAAGAGTCCCTGTTGGGTATAAATCCAAAGGTTCTGGTTCTCGGAAGCGCCTGAAATCTAAACAAGAGATAGCAATCGAGAAAAAGAAACCAAAGTCGAAACCCGGGGCCAAAGAAAGACAATTTCAGAACTGCAAAGGCTATGGACACTACGCATCGACATGCAAACATGCCGTAATTAAAAGAAGATCGACAAGGTCTTCGAGAGCTAGTGAAGAGTAGTTTGGCGTTTTGTATTTTTCATTCTTACAGAACACACACAGATTGTCTTCGAGAGCCAGTGAAGAGTAGTTTGGCGTTTTGTATATTTCATTCCTATAGAACACAGACAGGTCTCAATTTGGCGTTTTACATCATTCTTTATACATCATTTTTTCCATCTTTTTTTTCGTCCTATTTGTTCATAACATGCTACTTCGAAGTTACATAACAAACAATATAAGATCGGATAAGCAAATCAAACGCCAAAAGAAAAACAACGCCACCAAATAAAACTACCATAAACCTCTAATTTTGGTCATGCTAAACTCAATAATTGTTGGAACTTATGAGATCGTTCATACTTGTACTGGATTAGTTTTATTATAGTTTGTAGCTTGTTTTAAAGTCTTGGGGCATATTTTGTAATTAGATGAAAGTAGCAAAACTCAATTGGTGTAGTTAAGATTCCAGCATAATTATAATTATGCTGGCAAGTCAGGATCTATATAAACCCATGTATTGTTGCCCTAGCCAAGCTTTTGGCTCATTTTGGTGAATATTAGTGTTGTTTACATTCAATCTACTCTTGTGCTTAAATCAGATTTCCAAGGTGCTTATTGAATTATCTTCTTGTTTGGATTCAATACAACACTTGTTGTATTCATCATACAACACTCTGAAAACCCAGAAAGACTTATGGGTGCAAGCTTCAGAGCTGCCGAATCAGAGGAACATCGTCAACATATTCAAGACATGTGAAAAATTCATGAAATGCAAGAAAAGGAAAAGAGAGAAAAGAAGCTTAAAAGACGAGAAATGTCAGAATCTGAACGACCAGAGGTAGTAACAGAAGAAGTGCAAACACTGGATGATTTTGTTGACGCATTACTAGTCGACCCAGAAGAAACCTCTGCAAGCAAGTCAACTCCCCCAAAGAAGAAGTCATCAGATGAAGGATCTTCCAGATTTCCTCAAGTAAAACCAATGAGGATCTCAAAGCCTCCTGTGCCCCCTCAAATAGTTCGTCCATTTCAAGATTTATATGATAAACTTGTCAAAGAGATCGGTCCAACTTCAGCTAAAGAAATCTGTCTCCTAAAGAATCAAGTGAACGACACGAACATCTTGAGAGAAAAGTTAAAGGATCAACGGAAGAAACACAAAGAAATGAATGCTTATGTAGCCAAACAATCAAAGTTCATAAGATTCCAACAGCACGGGATTGAGAAATTATACAGAATGATGAAAAGCATATGTGCCAAGTTAGAGATAGAGCCTATGTTCTCCTTCGCGGAGGTCTTTGACTTCGAGGCATTCATGGAAGAAGAAACAAACAGAAAAGCAAAAGAAGCCGAAGCGAAGAAAAGGCGTCTAGAATCGACAGAAAAAGTAACTAAAGGAGACGAGAGCGATGAAGAAGAGATGGATAGGGATGAAATGCCTGCTAAATTTATTGAGTGGGGATTAGAAGAGGAAGTTGTGTATGAACGAGAAGATGGAAAGACTTTCTCCCCTCAGCATCCCGAATGGTTTAAGAAGGAAAGAGAAAAACTTCCTAATTTTTATCAGGTAGTAACTGTTGAGAAGACAGAAGCCACTGACAAAATTATCAGTTGGATGTATAGCAATCTCAGGGGAATGTTTGTGGTCAAAAGAAGAGGTGGTGTAATTCAGTACTTCCGAACAGGGTATGATCTCTTTTCTCTTCCAAGGTGGGATCTACGCGAACTTGGCCGACTGGATATGCTAAATCCAGAAGATAGAAGCATTGATGGGGACTTTGAATTCATAATTGCCAAAGAATGCAACAAAGGTTTCCCAAATCACAAGCCGCAGGGTCCCAGAAGGAGAGTGTCCAAAACAACAAAAGATCCTATTACTGGAAAAGGCAAGGTGACGTGGGTTATTAACCCTGCTAAAGTTGTCACAAGAATTAAGCTTCCAGAAGAAGTTCCAGTATGTCTAAACAAGTTCAAAAAGTGGTTCTATGATAGCCACACTGGTGAAGCGGTGATTCGATCAACCGAAAATGAAGATATCTAAATCTTGGATCCAATGGATGTGTTTATGTTTGGACTCTCTGACCTAACAGTGCTGAATTCAAGTCGTATAAATGTTGGAGCTGGAAACGCTAATCTTGAAGAGGCCATGTTATTTCAAAGAGCAGTGGATAGAGCTTGGAAGATAAAAAGAGAGATGCTCGACATCGTTGACAAAATCGAGAAAAGGAAGGAAGCTGATGAAAAGAAGAAGGAAGAAAGAAAGAAGAAAAAGCACGAAAGAAAGAAAGAGAAGTCTTCCTCATCAACAAAAGAGCCCACCACAACCTCTCAAGCAACATCATCACCTCCGGCCTCATCCACATATGAGGCCATTATGGAGGATCCACCAACAACAAGTGAAGCTGTTATAATACAAGAAACTCCCGCCACAACAATCGAAGTTCAAGCAACACCTGAAGCAGCAGGGCATGAAGAAGTCCCTCCAGAGCCTGAAAAGAAAGCTGCAGACAATCCAGTGGAAACTACAGAAGAATGAAAAACAAGTATGCAACGATCTAGGGGGGATATTGTTGGAACTTATGAGATCGTTCATACTTGTACTGGATTAGTTTTATTATAGTTTGTAGCTTGTTTTAAAGTCTAGGGGCATATTTTGTAATTAGATGAAAGTAGCAAAACTGATTTGGTGTAGTTAAGATTCCAGCATAATTATAATTATGTTGGCAAGTCAGGATCTATATAAACCCATGTATTGTTGCCCTAGCCAAGCTTTTGGCTCATTTTAGTGAATATTAGTGTTGTTTACATTCAATCTACTCTTGTGCTTAAATCAGATTTCCAAGGTGCTTATTGATTTATCTTCTTGTTTGGATTCAATACAACACTTGTTGTATTCATCATACCATTAGCTTCATCTTCATTCTTGATTCTTCTTAACTTTTTCATAGTACAAACACCCAATCAATAGGTGTTTTGGACTAAAACAATCAACCACTGTGATCCGGATTGATATTGGGATCTACAATAATGTTTTGCTAAACGAGATGGACAACATTGTTAATCCCCAGTCAAGAAAGATGTCTAACAATGTTGTCCATCCCGTTGAGCTAAACTTTATTGAGAACAAAACTGAATCTCCATGAAATGATGTTTTTGAATTTTTATGGTTTTTGTATGTTTTGGCGTTTATATTGAGGATCTTGCCCATTACATCGAGCGGAAGTTACTGAGAAAATAGTGTATCTCAAAGAAACATGGATTGGAATCTTTGATATTTGGGTTTTTTGGCATTTCTAAGATGAATGGTATAGAGGAAAATATGGCGTTTAGGGTTTTGGTGTGGATTTTAGTAGGTCTGAGAGGTTATTTATATAGGAAGATTTTGGCGCTATTTTTATTATAGTAAATGCTAGTAATTAAGTTCTGTCGTTTCAGTACTGTTTGTTGAGCTTTATCGGTTAAAAACAAAGTTTGGCGTTTTATATCTAATGGCGTTTAGATTAAGATGAAGTGTGCTATGTGGGTTAAGGCGGGATTTTAATAGAGTGTTATTCATGAGTTTGGCATTTCGTGTAGAGAAGTCAAAAGACCCTTTTACCCTTAATGAAGCGCGCCGCACTAATAAAAGTGATGTTATTTACGAAAACGCCACCGCGTCATCAAGTCTATAGATTGTTTTGATCTGACGATCCATAAGCGTTCTCTCCGTTCTCACACTTTCCACCGTTTTCTCTCTCTATATATATATATATATATAGGGAGGGGCTCATGCGAGAACTCCATTTATTGCGAGAACCGCGAGAACCAATGTGAACACAACCTAAAATAGCTAAAAAAAACCTAAAAAACATAACCCCCCCAAGCTAAATGCTAAAAACTAAAACCCCCCAAAAAACCTAACCCCCCCCCCCCCCCCCCGCAAACTAAAATGCTAAAAACTAAACCCCCAAAAAACCTAAAAAAATCTAAAAAAAAATCTAAATTTTTTTTTTAAATATTTTTTATGCTCAAATCGCTACTTTTAGTGGCAAAAAAAAAAATTTAATTTTTTTTTTGCTTCGAAAAGTAGCGATTTTTATATAAAAATATTAAAAAAAAATTGTGTGATTTTTAGCTATTTTTAGGCATTTTTGGTTGTGTTCACATTGGTTCTCGCGGTTCTCACAATAAGAGGTGGTTCTCGCATGATCTTCTCCCTATATATATATATATAGAGAGAGAGAGAGAGAGGGGGGGAGTTAATTGCCCGGATGGTCCCTGTGGTTTGCCGTTTTTTCACCTTTAGTCCTCACCTTTTTAAAATAACATGTTTGCTCCTTATGGTTTACTTACTTATTACTCTGATAGTCCCCTGAGTGGATGTCTATTAGTTTACTCAGTTAAGTTTGTATGAATTTACTAAATTACCCCTGCTCATTTAAATTAGATTTTAAATTGGCCCCACCAGTAATTAAATTAAATCATTTAATTAATTGGGGCCCCACCCCCACCCCTACCGAGCCTTCCTTCCACATAAGCCCACACCTGTTCGATTCGATTGCAGGTTTAAAACCAGAACATTTTTGTTGTGCTCTGCTTTCTCACTTTCTTATATATTATACTTTTTTGGTCAAAATCATCATCTGCTCTTGAATATTTTCAAAGATTTGAAGTTGGTTATGTTTATTTAATACCATTTTGTGATAAAAGTTACAGTTTTTGGTTCGATTATAGGTGTTAAAAAAAATGGTTTGTTTTTGTAATACCATTGAGTGAAAAAAGTTACAAATTTTGGTTCGATTACAGGTGTTAAAACAAAACACCATTTTTATTGTCCTCTGTTTTCTCATTTTCTTGAATTTCAAATTTTGGGCCTAAATAATAGTCTGATCTTGAACATTATTTACGATTCAATGTGGGCTTTGTTTATTTAATCCATTGAACATTGTTTATTTAACATGGGTTTTGTTTATTGCCTTCATGGCTGAAGTAGATACTACCCCTGTATTGAAAAAAAAAACCCACACCTGTTACACCGTCGTCATCGTCGAACCACCATCACCAAGTCATCGAACCAGTATACCACCACTTGTAAGATTAAATATATTATGATATAATATTTAATCTAGTAGCCATTATAATCATTTACATAATATAGATCAAAATATATAATAACCTATTAAATAATTAGTTGGTAATTGTTTATGGACCATATTACCCTTATTAACTAATTAGGTTTCCTCTTGGGTGCATATATAAGGAGACTTATGTAGAGGTTAAGGGGTTACACACATAACCTAATTATCATAACATCATCTCGGCCTCTCTCTCATAACCGAACACCCGATTCAGTTTTTATCATCAGCATCATTAGTTTGCACCCTAAGGAGGAACCAGATCATCCTGACAAAAGTCGAACTCAATGGCTGCATCTCTGACTGGATTCTCCACTGCACCGTCTGCTGTAACAGGTATGTTTTCATGTTTTCCATTATGCTTAAAACAGAACTGATCAACATGTGGTATCAGAGCATATGTTGATTAATCAGTTCTGTTTCCGTATCCATTTTTCTAGGATTGAAATCTGGAAAACAGGAATTTTGAAAACTCAATTGGTTTCGAGTCAGATGTGCCAAAACCTCTGTTTTCAGAAAAAGGATCGTTAAATGTTCACTCGAAATCAAATGGGTTATATTTTATATCCGAAATCTGTTTAGAAAGCCTTAAAAATTCAGGTTTCGGGTTCCAGAATTTTGTTCTTATGTTTAGGGTTCATCATGTTCTTAGGAAAATTCGAAATTCCTTTATGTTTTGGAATATGATTTGGATTATTGAGTGTCTTTTCCCTGTTTGATTTGTTTTAACTCTTAAAAAAATTTCGAAAACTGTTATTAGATCAATAGATTATAATTTTTGAAATATTTGATAAAATTAGATCAGCACTAAAATAGGAAATTATATCTCAAAATCCCTAAGAATTCGGATTTGCAACTTTATTTCCACTAACAGCTGTTTCGAGACTTGGAGAATAAGCTTCGGGAATTAGGTGGTTTCGACTAAGGTTTTGACTGAGATTTCGACTAAGGTTTCGACTGAGATTTCGACTCGCAATCATCTGGTTGCGACTTGAAACCTCATAAAGAAGTTGGAATCTGATTAAGGTATCCGAGATTGTGACTGAGATTTCGACTCGCAATCAGCTGGTTGCGACTCGAAACCTCATAAACAAGTCGAAATCTCATCAAGCCATAAATCTTCACTGCTCGAAAGCAAGGTTTCAACTAAGGTTGCGACTGCATATTATTGACTCGCAATCAGGTTGTTGCGACTCATGGCATTAATCTTCATTACTCGAGACCTCACTCGAGATCTCACTCGAAACCTCAAGTTGAGTCGAGATCTCATAACTGAGTCGAGATCTCATAATTGAGTCGAGATCTCACTCGAAATCTAAGGCTGAAATCGAAACCTCATTACTTTATTAAGCTGTTAATGTGAACTAAAGTTCGATCCGCGCTAACAGATGGTTTGCTATTAAATAATTGGTTTTTGTAAATACTTAGTTAATTAATCATAATCAGATAATGTTTTACAGAACCAAAATGTCTTAACTTGAATGAGCTTCTGATGTATCATTTCTGGCCAAGGCTGATTTGATACATCTATTTATCGTTCAAGTATTACGAAAGCTATGTTGAGTGTGCATTACAAACATGAATGTGTTAATATCTGGCCAAAGCTGATTTAATTCATTCATGTATAGCATACTTAACAAGTGCATAACTAAAGTGATTGTCTCATTTCTGGCCAAAGCTGATTTGTCACAATCACTTTGCACACATGCTTAAATGATTACACTTCTGGCCAAAGCTGATTTGTCTTCATTTAAGTAGAATTTTAACTAAGTCTATTATTTTGATGTTAGTAATAGACAATATCACAGCTTCATAATTAAAATGGTCATTATTTATGCCTGCCTTAGTATAACATGCCCTTAGATCACATTAGGACTTCTTCATTAGTATCATAATTCGCTCATCTTATTTCCACTATCAGCACCCAATTCCGGGATTCCTCCTTTGACTGGTGATAACTTTGCTGCATGGAAGGATGCTCTCATGCTTACGCTTGGATTGCTGGACTTTGATTATGCTCTAAGAGAGAATCAGCCAGCAGACCTTACTCCTCAAAGTACTGCTGCTGAGCAGTTGACTCATGAAAAGTGGACTAGGTGTAACCGCATGTCTCTCATGTTTATGAAGCAGTCCATAAGTAATGCAATCCGATGAGCCATTCCTGATTCTGAAGATGCTAAACCTACTTGGCTTCTGTGGAGGCACAATTCAAGGGGACGTCTAAAGCACACGCTAGTACTCTTATCCTTAAGCTGGTGACAACTAAGTATGATGGGAGGAGAGGCATTCGCGAGCACATCATGATGATGAATGACATGGCCAATAAGCTGAAGGGGCTAGAAATGGAAATCAGTGATGGTTTCCTCGTTCATTTCATCATTACTTCGCTTCCTTCGTCCTTTGAAGCATTCAAGATCAATTACAACACTCAGAAGGATAAATGGATGATGGGTGAGCTGGTCGCTATGTTTGTACAGGAGGAAGAGCATATGAGGATGGATCGCACAACTGATGTTGCTAACTTCACCACCTCCAACTCTAAGAAAAGGATGAACAATCATCAGAGAAAGGATGCTTCCAAAGTCCAAAGGCCCAATCCTAATACAAGTGCACCTTCCAGCTCTAAGAACTCCTTAGGCAAAATCCATTGCAAGTTCTGTAAAAAGACAGGACATATGTAGAAGTTAATGCCCTGACTTTAAGGAGTGACTGGCTAAGAAAGGTAACGATTATTTTATGATACTTGAGTCCTATAATTTAAATGTTCCTGCTAATTCTTGGTGGTTTGATTCTAGTTCTATGGTTCATGTTACCAATTCTACTCAGGGATTCCTTTCAATCCGGAAGCTGGGAAAAACCAAAGAACGCTTAAGGTTGGGGATGATCGAGAATTAGAAGTGAAGGCCATTGGAACATTACAATTATTTATGAAAACTGGTTTATGTATTAAACTTTATGATACCTTATATGTTCCTGAGGTAACTCGGAACCTTGTATCAGGACCAAAGTTAGACATGGACGGTTTTATTATTTCCCATATTCAGCGCAAACTCTCTATCCTCTATGATTCTGTTCTCTATGGTACTGGTATTCTGGATGATGGTCTCTATAGATTAGAACTAGATGATGATTTTTCCAAATCTTTGTTGTCATATAACATTAAGGAATCACTCACAAAGATGAAAGAGAAACGAGACTTGGAGACTTCATCCATGTTGTGGCATCAACGTTTAGGCCACATCTCAAGAGAACGATTAAATCATCTCATAAAGGATGAAGTCTTACCTCCCCTCGATTTCTCTTATCTTGGAATATGTGTCAACTGTCTTAAAGGTAAAATGACATTAGCGAATAAGAAAAGGTGCCACTAGGAGCTCTAATTTATTAGAACTCATTCACACTGACATTAGTGGTCCCTACCAAATCGCTGGCATAACAGGACATACTTCATTTATCACTTTCATTGATGATTATTCTCGTTACATGTACTTGTATCTTATTAAGGAGAAATTTAAATCTCTTACAACTTTTAAAGATTATAAAGCTGAAGTTGAAAAGCAATTAGATCGTCAGATTAAAGTTGTGAGATCAGATAGAGGCGGTGAATATTATGGAAGACATACTAATGTGGGCCAAGCTCCTGGTCCATTTTATGAGTTTTGTAAGGGCCAAAGGATTGTGAACCAATACACCATGCCTGGTACACCTCAGCAGAACGGTTTCGCTGAACGAAGAAACCGTACCCTTATGAACATGGTGCGCAGTATGTTAGCCAACACTAATTTACCATTATTCCTCTGGACTGAAGCGTTAAAAGAAACTGTTCATATACTCAATAGAGTTCCTTCTAAGCATGTCCCTAAAACTCCTTATGAACTTTGGACAGGAAGGAAACCGAGTCTTAAATATATGAAAGTATAGGGCTGCATTGTTGAAGTAAAACTTTACAATCCTTTCGTAAGGAAACTTGACCGTAAAACAGTTACCTGTTTCTTTATCGGGTATCTTGATAACTCAAAGGGTTGTTGTTTCTATTGTCCTTCTCATGTCACCCGTATTGTTGAAACCAAGCGGGTTGCGTTCCTGGAGGATTTCAAGGTTAGTGGGAGCGGTACCAACCCTTACGAAGAATTTCAAGAAGTACAAGACGCGGGGGGGGGGGGGGGACACTCGTCGCTTACCATTACTCCGATTACTCCTCTTGTACCCAATGCAACTACTGTACCTGAAGCTACCGCAACACCTCCAAATTTACCTCTACAATCAGAACCCATTATACCTCATGACGAAGGCACATCAAACGCTCAAAACCAAGACAACGCCGAACCCGATAATCAACTTAGGAGGTCATCTAGGCCCAAAAGGCCTACTAATTGGGATGATTATGTTACCTACCTGACTGAAATGGATCCCGGAAAGCTCAATGATCATATCTCTTATAATGAAGCCATTAGCAGTGATCAGTCTTCTGAATGGAATAAAGCAATGATTGATAAGCTTGAATCCATGAAGAAAAATGACGTTTGGGATTTGGTAGAATTACCCAACGGTGTCAAACCCGTAGGATGTAAATGGGTGTTCAAAACAAAACTGGATCCGAATGGGAACGTTGAATGCTACAAAGCGAGATTGGTTGCAAAGGGCTACACTCAGAAAGAGGGAATTGATTTTCAAGAGACGTTTTCACCTATCTCTCGTAAAGATTCATTAAGGATTGTCATGGCCCTAGTAGCTCATTTTGATTTAGAGTTGCATCAGATGGACGTTAAAACCGCTTTCCTTAACGGAGACTTAGACGGAGATGTTTACATGAAACAACCTGAAGGCTTTAAACCTAAAGGTCAGGAACATCTAGTCTGTAAGTTGAAGAAATCCATTTACGGGTTAAAACAAGCATCACTGATGTGTGGTAAAATACACATATTTGTCCCGTGTAAAATGTACAATTATTGTATAGTTTTTATTTGTTTTTTATAGTTTTTAGTATTATATTACATTATTTTGTGTTGGGACAGGTCCTGGTGCAAATTGAGCAAAAACGAGTAATATGAAAATGACCAGCCAGTTGGGCAGAGTGAGACGCCAGGGACCGAAGTAAAATTGCCGCTGAGTGGATCGAGGCTACTATCTATAATTTATAAATTCAATATCATGGATATAGACATGCACATAAAAGGCTACTGCCATATCTTATTTGTTGTGGGGGCCGCAAATGATCATATAGCCAGCAAGTTTTACGTAAAGTCCATAATATTGGGGATGTGAAAGATGGTATAGGCCCAGTCGATTTTATAAATTATGGATGTGGGCTGCTTATTGGACCATAAGATATCGATTAACGAACAGAAGCCTTGGACTAAAGAAACCATATATTCGAAACAGAGGCATACGGCAACATTCGAAAGGGGAATTGGATTTGGACGGCAACTGTTTTGGCGCAAGCAGGGATTATTAATTTTTCTTTGGGGACGAACAAGAGGCTGCTGATTTGATCGAGAGGGGAGGTATTATTTAGTTCGCAACCCGGTTAGATTTAAACATTAAACTTTGTTCTTTTTATTTTTAAACATGATGTATCTGGTTATATTGAACATTGTTTATGCGTTTTTATTTACTATGAGCGGCTAAATTTTTTTTATGGTTGCCTAGGGTTGATGAACTAGATGATTGATTAATTGACTAATTTTTGGTTTTGAATGAATGTGATGATTTACATGATATAATTTTTGAACCTGATTCTAATTATTTGTGTGTTGGTTTTGATTGGTTTGATAATATATTTGTTGGTTCCATTGCTCTAGATACTTAGAAATATACTTTAGAGCCAGGAGTCAGTCTAGGTTGTAATCTTTCAGTCTAGGCCTTGAAGGTGAGAAATCTAATTCAAGTTTAATAATTATTAAAACCAATTAATTAAAACGTGCAATCTTTTCTAGAGGTGAGAAATCTAATCTAGAATTGCTAGGTTATTAGCTGGGCGTTGTTTGGCAGTTTGGGTGGCCGATAACTCGGGTTCATCTGTTTATTCGCGTCTAGAGTTTCCTAGGGTCTCGGTGTTCTTTATTATTTCTGTGACAACCCGTGATTTACGGCTCTTAATTACGTAATTAACAGGTGATTAACGCGATAATAAATAGTGTTTATAGCGCATATTAACTTAATTAGGCCTTTGGAGTGCCTAGGAACGTTTATCCGACTTTACAGCACGCGTATGGTGATCTACGGGAAATCTGCTGAATATTACGCGACAACGAACTGATACCGTACAAAATACTGACAACGCCGTCAAATATTAAATTTTTATGATATATTTTAGCTTCGTAATTTAATTTTAGTGATTACAGTCAAAACCGGATCGAAAAACGGATCAGAAAAGGCAAACGAGGCCTTTTTACGCGATTTTACGCAACCGACGAACGAACACGCAAACGTCGACTACCGACCCTAATTTACGTATTCTAGTATTAAAATTATGCTCTAAGATACTTCCATTACGTTCGGATGCGAAAACAGGCTTCAAAAACGCGATCGGGCCATGCGAAATGCTAGAAACAGGCTTGTGGGCCTTGGGCCCAAACCTACAAAAACCTAGGTATAAAAGGGGTTCACCCCTTATTTTTCTTTCATTTGTACCAAACACAAACACAAACACCCCTCATATTCTCTCAACTCTCTCTCTCTCTCTCTAGAACAGTCCAGCAACAGTCCGGCGACAAGATCCGGCGACCGGCGACGATGCCGGCGGCCGGCGACGGCGGAACGACGGGGGCACCGCCGCATGCGGCGGCGACAACTCCGGCGAGTTTTTCTCCGAGCTTATACCCTACCCCCACTAAACCAAACGTTCCCGACACGATGGCGGTGTCCGTTTCAAAGAAACCCAGCCGTTTGGGCTCACGCGCAACTCCGGTGAGGTTCCGGTCAAAATTCCGGCGAACCGTTTTTGGAATTCCAACTCTATGCATGTGTAGATCGGGCACCGAGAGACCTTTCTGCAAAGTTTTGAGCGTTTTTGTCTTCCGGCGAAATTCCGGTGAGTGCTCCGACCGATTCTTATTTCGTTTTTCTTATTTTCTTTTCGGGTGTTCGGTTTAGTTCAATCTTGGCTCGATATAGATGAGTTTTGGGTGCGATTGTGGATGTTTCAGGAGGTGACGACGGTGAAGGGGGTGGTACCGATGGTGAAGGCGGTGTTGGTCGATGACTGGCCGGCGGCCGGAGCCACGCCGTCTACGGCATTGGCGGTAATGGTGGCGGTTTTGTTCTGGTTCAAGCTCAATAAAGTGTCGGTTCGGTTGACTCGGTCAAACCGAGTCAACAGCGGTCAAACAGTCAACAACAGTCAACTGGTCAACAGGTTCGGGTCAAGCGGCTCGATCAGACTCAGCTTCGGATTTGGTTGACTCGGTCAAATCGAGTCGACTCGCTCAACTCGGTTGACCCGGTCAACTCAGTTAACCCATTTAGCGTTTCGACACGAGATTGTGGTAAAGTCTTTTAGCGCGATAAATAGTTTCGTTACTTTTATAGTTATTGTCACGTGAAACGAGCTCGAACCGGTTAAATTATGGATTTCGTTTGTTATATTAGATAAAAGTTTATATTGTTGAATTTGAAAATACAATGACAACTTGTGTTGTCGGGGCGTTCAAAAACAGGGGAAACTCTGCCCCTTTATCGAGAAAATCCGTAAATCAAACGCGTTTTATTATAAAACGAAACTATCTGATCCAAACAACCTTCTATGAAAACAAATACAAATATATACTTACTTTCGACGACATTACATAACCTACAAAGCATGTTTATAACATTCGACAAACCGTTTTACAAATAATAAAACTTGATGGTTTTATAAAATAAATATATTTAGTTATATTTATTTCCAAACAACAAACAATTCGGGTTCTTTTCTAAAGAAATATAGTTTATATATCTATTTCAAACGAATCCTTTCATAAATAAATATAGTGTTATATATTTATTCCGGAAATCAAACGACGCGACGATTGTTTTACTATATATATATATATATATAGCTTTTATATTTATTGCAAACATCAAACGACTTGTATTCGTTTATAAAATAAATATAGTTTATATATTTATTTCAAACTTCCAACGACGATTCTTTTATAAAATAAATATAACTTTTTATATTTATTTCAGTATATTTTTGACAAAGATATATACAAGACGTAACATATATAATACAAGCGTATTATATATTACTTTCATACGAACCTTTCTAGATATACACAAACGACTTCTCGGGACGACAAGAGAGCTTAACGACATTTATATATTTCTATATAAATATTTATTTATTTTAAATCTTTCGATAATCAAATCTTTTCAAGACTTATTGGTTATTATTGACAATAAAACGATACTTATCAAATATGACTTAATCATTTCTGATAAGTTAACTACTTACCGTTGAATCGTTCGATTAACGATTCGGTAGAGCTCGGTGACGCGTAGTTTATTTACCGTGTTTATTTAGAAACTTATTAGATATTCCGTGTTAGGAATATTGTAGAATGCACGCTAGTGAATCACGTCTTGGAAACGACATCACAAAGTCGTATATAGCTAGCTTTGTACATGAATATTCAGGTGAGTTCATAACCCCACCTTTTACAGTTTTACATTTTGTAAATGTTTTCGGGGTGGAAAGACATGCACGTTTTTCAGAAACATACGAGGTTTTCGATAAACAAAGATTGCATATTTTAGACAAAGCACGTTTTTGCAAGAACATACAAAGTTTTCGGATGAATGAAAACTCACATTTCTAAATCATGTTACGAACATATTTCAAGGAACTCAAACGGGTTACGGATGAACTTTATACTAAATATACCGGTTTTTACAAAACAAATGCGCATTATCGAAAAGTGATTGATTTTTATGACTAGGGGAAGTTAGCCTTAGAGGCTGGGGAGGTTCAGCCTTAGAGGCTGGGGTAAAATACATGTTACAATTATTACAGACATTTGAAGACATTTACAGACATTTACAGACAATTACAGACTTTTTTTTTTGGTATGGTTAGCCTAAGGAGGGTTTACTACTAGATTAGATCATGTGAAGGGTGGGCACAACACTTGAGGCCATTAATCCTCATTATAGGACCGAGGGACACAAGAGTGATAGATCTATTTGGGTGTAGCGAGCCCACACCCGTGAGGCCGGGGCGGCCCATAGAGGTGACTGTGTCTTCCAGCCGGAAGCCCGGTAACAAATTTGCTAGGTTTGAGTCTCCCTGCACTTTTTCACACATACCAGTGGCTTTGCAACCCATTGGTGATCTCTTTTTCCTTAATGCTACATACCAGGGACTTTTCTTTATACATGAAAGGTTTATACATACTCACAGAAATACTTGATTTATACAAATTAAATGTCATGTTTTTATACAAATTCAAAAAGCATAGGATTATGCGGGCAGGAAGTCAAAGTCAGGGTGGGCATTGACGGGTATACGAACATTACAAATACGAGACTTTACAAATACATGGTTACAAATACAACGTTTCCTTATAACTTGGCAAGAAAATGATTTCTAAATTCGTTTTCTCAATATTATTTCACAAACCGGTTATTCAAAAGATTTATTTCGAATCTTTTACAAACAAACTATGAACTCGCTCAACTTTATGTTGATTTTTCGCATGTTTCTTTCTCAGGTTACTTTTCAGGAGTTAAGGCACGGTTGGAATACGAGAACCATTGGAGATTCGAGTACTTAGTGGCGTTCATTTACTAAAAGACTTAGCTTATTTTGCTTCCGCTGTGCAATGAAGATACCAGTCCAGTCACGCCAGCTCTGATAATTTCGGGGTGTGACAACTTGGTATCAGAGCTATAGGTTACAGCGAATTAGGTTTCTGTTGTGATACCTAGGCTCTAACCTCACTTTTCTCTGGGACTTAGACTATTAAGACGTTGAATACATACAGAACGCCTAGTACTCGAGTATGGTCTCCAACCGTTGCCGAAAAACAAACAGTCAAAATTTTGTTTTCAAACATACGCTAAAGTTGTGATTTACACACGGTACACGAAACGATTACATACAGTACACAACACTCTGAGAGTTTAGGAAACATGCATTTAAGACCTTCGGAAACTTATGTTGAAGTTCATTAAAGGTAATCACGTAGGAACCGCGAATATTAACTCGGGCACACACTATTATCCATATTATCTATGATATTTTAACTTCCCGAGCAGGCAGCCTACGCATAACAAAACGCTAGTGCACGAGAATACATGGAACTCAATTTTTACGTCAACGGATGTCGGGGTACATCACATTCTACGCGGCACACAACGCTAGTGCACAGGTATACGTGAAACTTAAGCTATACATCAACGGAGGTTGAAGTACGACACATACGACTATCAAGGCGAGGCCTTTGAGGAGACACGAGGGCGCAATTCAACGACGATGCTAGATTCCTGTCAGCAGGAGAACTATCGATCAGGAAGCGGCGGCTTGGAACGCGATCCTGCAACGACACGAGTCATGCTAAGGTGAAGACGCATGCCTTCATAATCCCCCTATCTTATTAACGACGAATACGCTATGTTCGACATTCCATGGTAATGTCAACTAACAACCGGTCATCACATGCAACCCCAGGTAAAGTCCTCAAATTTCTTTTATTGAAATTTCGAAATTCACATTTACTGAGTAGATTTTTACATCTCTACTCCTCTTAAGGGTCATTGTATCACAATCATTTCTTTTCAAGTTACATACATGGTCTTTCGTCGTGACCATGCCGAAAGTTTTCTTGTCGATACGTGTATTTATTGTCGAATTGCGTCGAAACCAAGTTCGTTTGTTTGAACTTGTTCATTACACATATTCGGTTCGAGACACCATATGATGTATTGGGAGCATCATATTCAAATCAATTTTAATGAGCACTTCGATTGTTCCGAGTTGTGGTAAACTTGTTTGGTATTCGACTCCATTAAATTATTGACTTCGACACCTTGTGGTGGTATTTTCACTTATTTGAACCTTGCGCTGAACTCGTTTACATGTCTTATGCCTTGATTTAATTATTTATTTATTGATTTAGATTAAATCCGCTTTAATTTATCATATTACAACAGTCTTAACACAATTGTGTGTTAAGACAAAGGTACACAAATTCATTTCATATTCCGGTGTACCTCATAACGGTTCTTTCAACATCGATCGAATGCTTGGCGATATTCATTGCTTCTTCACCTTCGATCGAAGACATTATTTCTTTGATGTTCTATTTTCAATTGGGAATCCTATGATGTCATTTGAAACAAACTTTCAGATTCACTTTATTGCGCTTTCAGTTGACTTCAAATACGGTGAATTTGCTTGATCACCGCTATTATTGAATCATTTGAATCACTACGACACCTTGTGGTGTCAGTACAAACTTGTAGCTTGGGCTAATCATGATTGAGCACTTCATGTAAAACAACAGGTGATACTTGTTTGATCACCGCTATATTCGAATTGCTTCATTCACTAAGACACCTTGTGGCATCGGTATAACTTGCAGCTTGTGCTGATCACGATCGAGCGTTTCATGCAAACTATTATATTTGAGATTGTTGATTCTAAGTTCGTCCAGTGGATGTTATTGCTTCTAGAACTCATTCACATGTTATAAACGTTCATATGGAATTCGATTGGTCGAAGTTCCTGTCATTTGTTGGATCCTTGTTAACTTAGTCGCACTGGTGACTGTATCATTACGTCTCGTTTCCTTTGACATCAATTTTTGAAACACATTTCTTTTAAACCGTTGGGTTCTTATTGTTGAGGAATGTCATTAAATTCACATGATTCGAATAAGTCTTGTTTCGATTACGCGGTCATTCACATTGTTATTATTCGGACTTACCTGCGAACAACACAATTCTGAGGAGATAACATAGTCTAAATTTCGAGGACGAAATTTCTGTAACAGGGGGAGAATGTGACAACCCGTGATTTACGGCTCTTAATTACGTAATTAACAGGTGATTAACGCGATAATAAATAGTGTTTATAGCGCATATTAACTTAATTAGGCCTTTGGAGTGCCTAGGAACGTTTATCCGACTTTACAGCACGCGTATGGTGATCTACGGGAAATCTGCTGAATATTACGCGACAACGAACTGATACCGTACAAAATACTGACAACACCGTCAAATATTAAATTTTTATGATATATTTTAGCTTCGTAATTTAATTTTAGTGATTACAGTCGAAACCGGATCGAAAAACGGATCAGAAAAGGCAAACGAGGCCTTTTTACGCGATTTTACGCAACCGACGAACGAACACGCAAACGTCGACTACCGACCCTAATTTACGTATTCTAGTATTAAAATTATGCTCTAAGATACTTCCATTACGTTCGGATGCGAAAACAGGCTTCAAAAACGCGATCGGGCCATGCGAAATGCTAGAAACAGGCTTGTGGGCCTTGGGCCCAAACCCACAAAAACCTAGGTATAAAAGGGGTTCACCCCTTATTTTTCTTTCATTTGTACCAAACACAAACACAAACACCCCTCATATTCTCTCAACTCTCTCTCTCTCTAGAACAGTCCAGCAACAGTCCGGCGACAAGATCCGGCGGCCGGCGACGGCGGAACGACGGGGGCACCGCCGCATGCGGCGGCGGCGGCGACAACTCCGGCGAGTTTTTCTCCGAGCTTATACCCTACCCCCACTAAACCAAACGTTCCCGACACGATGGCGGTGTCCGTTTCAAAGAAACCCAGCCGTTTGGGCTCACGCGCAACTCCGGTGAGGTTCCGGTCAAAATTCCGGCGAACCGTTTTTGGAATTCCAACTCTATGCATGTGTAGATCGGGCACCGAGAGACCTTTCTGCAAAGTTTTGAGCGTTTTTATCTTCCGGCGAAATTCCGGTGAGTGCTCCGACCGATTCTTATTTCGTTTTTCTTATTTTCTTTTCGGGTGTTCGGTTTAGTTCAATCTTGGCTCGATATAGATGAGTTTTGGGTGCGATTGTGGATGTTTCAGGAGGTGACGACGGTGAAGGGGGTGGTACCGATGGTGAAGGCGGTGTTGGTCGATGACTGGCCGGCGGCCGGAGCCACGCCGTCTACGGCAGTGGCGGTAATGGTGGCGGTTTTGTTCTGGTTCAAGCTCAATAAAGTGTCGGTTCGGTTGACTCGGTCAAACCGAGTCAACAGCGGTCAAACAGTCAACAACAGTCAACTGGTCAACAGGTTCGGGTCAAGCGGCTCGATCAGACTCAGCTTCGGATTTGGTTGACTCGGTCAAATCGAGTCGACTCGCTCAACTCGGTTGACCCGGTCAACTCAGTTAACCCATTTAGCGTTTCGACACGAGATTGTGGTAAAGTCTTTTAGCGCGATAAATAGTTTCGTTACTTTTATAGTTATTGTCACGTGAAACGAGCTCGAACCGGTTAAATTATGGATTTCGTTTGTTATATTAGATAAAAGTTTATATTGTTGAATTTGAAAATACAATGACAACTTGTGTTGTCGGGGCGTTCAAAAACAGGGGAAACTCTGCCCCTTTATCGAGAAAATCCGTAAATCAAACGCGTTTTATTATAAAACGAAACTATCTGATCCAAACAACCTTCTATGAAAACAAATACAAATATATACTTACTTTCGACGACATTACATAACCTACAAAGCATGTTTATAACATTCGACAAACCGTTTTACAAATAATAAAACTTGATGGTTTTATAAAATAAATATATTTAGTTATATTTATTTCCAAACAACAAACAATTCGGGTTCTTTTCTAAAGAAATATAGTTTATATATCTATTTCAAACGAATCCTTTCATAAATAAATATAGTGTTATATATTTATTCCGGAAATCAAACGACGCGATGATTATTTTACTATATATATATATAGCTTTTATATTTATTGCAAACATCAAACGACTTGTATTCGTTTATAAAATAAATATAGTTTATATATTTATTTCAAACTTCCAACGACGATTCTTTTATAAAATAAATATAACTTTTTATATTTATTTCAAAGCCGAAACGGCATATACGTATATTTTTGACAAAGATATATACAAGACGTAACATATATAATACAAGCGTATTATATATTACTTTCATACCAACCTTTCTAGATATACATAAACGACTTCTCGGGACGACAAGAGAGCTTAACGACATTTATATATTTCTATATAAATATTTATTTATTTTAAATCTTTCGATAATCAAATCTTTTCAAGACTTATTGGTTATTATTGACAATAAAACGATACTTATCAAATATGACTTAATCATTTATGATAAGTTAACTACTTACCGTTGAATCGTTCGATTAACGATTCGGTAGAGCTCGGTGACGCGTAGTTTATTTACCGTGTTTATTTAGAAACTTATTAGATATTCCCTGTTAGGAATATTGTAGAATGCACGCTAGTGAATCACGTCTTGGAAACGACATCACAAAGTCGTATATAGCTAGCTTTGCATAGGAATATTCAGGTGAGTTCATAACCCCACCTTTTACAGTTTTACATTTTGTAAATGTTTTCGGGGTGGAATGACATGCACGTTTTTCAGAAACATACGAGGTTTTCGATAAACAAAGATTGCATATTTTAGACAAAGCACGTTTTTGCAAGAACATACAAAGTTTTCGGATGAATGAAAACTCACATTTCTAAATCATGTTACGAACGGATTTCAAGGAACTCAAACGGGTTACGAATGAACTTTATACTAAATATACCGGTTTTTACAAAACAAATGCGCATTATCGAAAAGTGATTGATTTTTATGACTAGGGGAAGTTAGCCTGAGAGGCTGGGGAGGTTCAGCCTTAGAGGCTGGGGTAAAATACATGTTACAATTATTACAGACATTTGAAGACATTTACAGACATTTACAGACAATTACAGACTTTTTTT
>JARYGA010023979.1:0-42983 GCA_030545235.1 Helianthus tuberosus | reverse complement strand
GCCCATAAGGTGTTTGTTAAAATGCCTAAACGAATGTTCATATGTTGAAATCATGAACGAAATGCATAATCGCCTAATTTGACTAACTAGGGGTGATGTGTGAAAATACGGAATTCTAGCCATAAAGTAGATTTTAACTAATCTCACATATCATAAGATTAAGGGTAATTGACTCTTAAAGGTCAAACTAACCAATGGTGAAGTCGAATGGTAGATTCAACATGGAGTTCATAAGATGGAATAGTCGTATGTAATAATGATTAATTTAACCGTCTTACGAATTATAATGATAGTTTGACGCTTGACAAGCTAGGTGGAGGCTTGGAAATGAAACGGGTCAAATGAATCAAGTGTGAAGGAAAAGCGTGTAACGGATGCAAGGTAAGTAAAGCTTACGCTCCTTTACATTATTTACAATTTACTTAATGGCAAGTATTGTATATAAATTCCATTAAGTGATTGGAATATGATGTCCCGACACGATTTAATGCGAGTCGGATTAAGGGAAAATGGTAAGAAATCATGAACTATGGTAAAGAGGTAAAATGGTAAATTAGTCATGTAATGACGAACAAATAAGGAACGGTTTTTAAGTAAAAAGAGTTCAAAGAGAAAGTCGGGATGGGTTTAAAGGGGTGAGATGGTAATTAAATACCATCTCATACGGATAAATGGTCAATTAGACTAAATGGGTCAAATGGTGTTGTTAACACCATTTGACAATTACATTTGACAATCGCTTGTTGAGTTTTGTAATCACAGGAAATAACATAAGCATGCGTTGCTTTAACTAGAAAGATTTAAAGCAAAAGTTATGTAAACGGGTCAATACCTTGACCCGAGCCAGGTACGCATAAATAAGCTTTTAGTTAAACATACAATTTTTGGTCAAATATTTAGCGAAAGTCCTTCGTTGTAAAGTGAGGGACTAAAGTTGACCAAAACACCCTTGAAGGGTATATTGGGCAAACGACCCATATGGGTTGTTTAGGAACTTGCATTAAGATTATGGAATCATTAAATATGAATAAAAGTTATAGGAATATACATTTGTGGGTCAAATGCACAAAAATGGTCATTTGTGTAAAATGACTTACCGATGGGTAAATTTGGGATAATAGCTTAGTTATGCTAAATCCACCACAAAAATAGTTGTGGTGGAACATAAGCAGATATTTAGATGTGGCATTACGAAGTATTGAAAAGAAAGGAGCTAGTTTTGGACCAAAATGCATAAAAGATCTCCTAAACGAGTCAAAATGAATTACACGCGTAACTTGGGTGTTTGCCGCGTAATTCACAAAACTTATGAATCCAAGATAGATATTTTGAGTTAAATACCTTGGTCTATGATTTATGATTAACTAGAAACAAGTTTGGAGGTCCTAAATACCAACGGGTCAAAATGTGGATTTTTAATAATAAGCCGAATACTTAAAAATTTAGGATTTTATTAGTTTGAATGTCGGATTTAAACTCCATGAAATAGAGAATCAAATTACGATCATGTAGGAAGAAACGGGAGGTCAAACGGATACGCGGATTGAAAGATACGGAAGTTTTCGTTTAAAAAACAGCAAAAAAAATGAAAAGGTCTGATACAGGGACCACCGTAACTTACGGTGCCCACCGTAAGTTACGGTGGGGCTGAAAACGTTACGCTAGTTACCTACTGCCTTACGGTGGGGGTATTTTAAAACAGAGGCCACCGTAGCTTACGGTGGCTACCGTAAGCTACGGTGGAGGCCAGTTTGAAGTCCTTGTTTTTGGGATCAAGAGATTAATGTTGGGATTTCCTTCCATTATCATTTATCTTGTCTTGTACCATTATTTGAACTATCAATACTAACATTTAAGTTGGTATTGATCATAGGTGAATGTCGAGAGTCCTGGATGAAGATCAAGCGTCGAGCAAGAACCGAACACACGTTAAATGAAGCTTCCGCAAGTTGTTTCGTCGTTATTCTAAAACGATGAATTAAATTACACTATGTTGTTTTGTTTTCAAGTTAGAAAAGTTTTAATAAACCCATATTTGAGCATGAATGTTTAAATATAAATACTCAGTAATTTGTGATTATTCACGGAAATCGCTAAATAAATTTATGGTTGTTACAAGTTGGTAATCAGAGCTCAAGGTTGTTGATAAATGTGTTCGGTTCGAGGCTTGATTGCAAATCCGGTAAGTACATGTATGTTAAAGGTTTAGCCTGATTAAAGTGTTGTAAATAACACATAGGGTTATCGCGTAATACACGCTACCCCAATTAAAATGATTGATATAGTTAATGAAATTACGTGCGTTAACACGCATAGCAGAAAGCCTCGTATTATAATGCGGGCGATTATTGATGTCGACATTACTAACCTTTATGAACGTTTTAATTGAAGGACACTCGCATCTGAAAATGACGAGAATTGAATCAATTGCGGATATGACGTAGGAATGGTCCTAGGTATGACAAGCAGAGCATACTCATCAATGACCTAAATCGCGTAGTGATCACGAACAAGGTTAATGGCAAAAGAAGCCCGTTATGGCAATCATTACCAGGTGCACATTTTAAATTTAATTGTAGAAATAGCAATATGCAACAAACATTTAGAGAATGATTGTTGCATATGTAAATTAAAAGCTTGGAAAACCTGAATAGAATACCTATCCAGAATATTATTTCCAAGAAAATTAAATAGAGGTGTTACTTACATGGGGTGTAATGTGAAAATTATAAAAGGTCATATATATCAGGTGTTGATCGCTTACTCTGGCCAAGTAAGTAGTGAACACGTGGTACCATGAACTTTTATGATGGACATATTTACATCCGATGTAGTAAGGACGGGGTGAGTGGGACAAATTAAAAAGTACCCAAATGAAACAAATGAACAAAATAGTTTACAATAATGTAAACGCACAGCCGGGTGATGGAAGCGTATTACATTAGGATAATGAGCCCGAGAGAAGGGACAAGGATTAATGTAAATGATGATATAAATGAATGATCAAAATAAAATTTACGAAAATAAGTCATCTTGAACGAAAGGGCCATGGTGAACAAAATGGGCGAGTAAAACCAAAGTCTAGATGATCCGCCGGGTCATAAAAACAAAGGTGTTGCCCACACGAAAAAGATAATCAAGGTTGTTAACTTTAGTCGTAGTAAAGCAAGGATAACGATAATAATCGTCGCTCATAATTAATAAGGCCGCCAATGGTGGTCACGTAAAAAAAATAATAATAAAAGACATGGTCGAATAAAAGCGACGGATTTCGCTAAGATGACCAAGTAAATCGAAACGAAGTCTTAATGCATACCGGGATGGGTGTAATGATAACGATTTCGGTAAAACACCCGGTTGATAGGTGAGTAATTAAACGCATGCGTAGACTAAGAAACAGGAACGCGTATGGAAAGTAAAAAAGACTCGGGTTTTGGGTCATGACTAAAGGACGATAAGATACGGTAAATATAAATTTTGATAAATTACGTTCAACTACTTTAAAGCTGAACGGGTCGAACAAAGACTGAAGTTTGACATTCATAAGTGATGAATTTTTTTCACACGAACAAGTCAAACGGATTTAATAAAGGATGACACTTGCTAAAGTAAGTAAGCGTGAACCGAATAAATAAAGGTGCGAAATATAAATAAACCTATGTAAAGGAGTTATAGGCATTAAAAACATTAAAACAAAAGAACCCGGGTAATGGGACGTAAAGAAGTATAGGTAAGAACCGGGTAACGGTAAGTGTAGGGCAAACCGATGTGTAATTGACGTTAGAAGTCACGTAGTCAGAAAGATAATTCGAAAGAAAACAATGTAGCCTTAGACTACGGTCAAGGTCAAATGAAATCCAAAAAGTAAAAGTGAATAATTCTAAGCATAAAAAGGGGTGCCTTAACGCCATATGCGTATATAAACGTATACCCAATTGAATAAAGACTCGAATAAAAGATGATCTACGGGATCATCATAACCTACGGGATATTAATTAATGTTAAGTCTACGGGACCAAAAAGACCTTCGGGTCACAAATAGAAAGAAACGAATTGTAAAGGTCTCACCTTAAAAAGGATAAAAAGGTGAAAAATCTAAATAAATAGCCTACGAGGCTAAGTGAAAGAACCTACGAGTCATATGGGTTAAGCTTGGGAATTTGTTATAATTCCCCGCATTAAACAATAACGGAAAGGACTAGATTCTCGGAAGTAACATTCCTAGAAACGAGAGAAAGATGTACGGCAAAGAGGAAATGTAAACTAAGAATTTAGTTTTTAGTCAAAAGTAACATTTTAACAAAACATAAGTGGTACGGGGTGACTTAGAGAATTTTAAACACACATAAGGCCGGAGATGGCAAATAGCATACCCGTGTAACGGGGTATGAAGTAACCGGTGACTAACAAGTCTAACCGCCAAAATGAATAAACAATAAAGATAATGGATACAAGCTGAAAAGTAACGGCCTGCGAGGCCTTACACACGAAAGACTTACACGTCAGTATAAATGGAAATGTTAGATCGAAAGGAATGAATGAATGCCTTGAAAAAAAAAAGAAACTAAGTTCGTTTAATCCAAATTAAAGAAACTATGTAAACAAGGTTTCGAGGACGAAACCTCTTTAAGGGGGGTAGACTTGTAACACCCCGAAAACGGGTTTGGTAATCAAACCCCGTTAATATTAAAAACGGGTAAAGTACCGTTAGTAGCTAAAATTAACCCAATAAATATTAGGATTTAAATAAATAAACTTAATATTAAATAAAAGTTGAACAAAATCCTTTTGAGGAAAACAAAGTATATAGAAGGTCCGAGTTAACGAGACTAAAAATAAAAACGGGTTATGACCTCCCGAACTCATTAAGCTAACTAGGAATAATTTACCTAGTTAGTAATATGTGACTAAATGATGAATAATGAATTAAAGCTTCTTTTGAAACGGATACGCAGATTGAAAGATACGAAAGTTTTCGTTTCAAAAACGGCAAAAAATGGAAAGGTCTGATACAGGGACCACCGTAACTTACGGTGCCCACCGTAAGTTACGGTGGGGCTGAAAACATTACGCTAGTTACCTACTGCCTTACGGTGGGGGTATTTTAAAACAGAGGCCACCGTAGCTTACGGTGGCTAACGTAAGCTACGGTGGAGGCCAGTTTGAAGTCCTTGTTTTTTGGGATCAAGAGATTAATGTTGGGATTTCCTTCCATTATCATTTATCTTGTCTTGTACCATTATTTAAACTATCAACACTAACATTTAAGCTGGTATTGATCATAGGTGAATGTCGAGAGTCCTGGATGAAGATCAAGCGTCGAGCAAGAACCGAACACACGTTAAATGAAGCTTCCGCAAGTTGTTTCGTCGTTATTCTAAAACGATGAATTAAATTACACTATGTTGTTTTGTTTTCAAGTTAGAAAAGTTTTAATAAACCCATATTTGAGCATGAATGTTTAAATATAAATACTCAGTAATTTGTGATTATTTACGGAAATCGCTAAATAAATTTATGGTTGTTACAGTGGTAGTGGTGGAGATGGCAGTAGTGGTGGATATGGCAGTAGTGGTGGCTGGAGATGACTGTGGTGTTGGCGGAGATGGCAAGGGTTGTGGGTGGTGGAGATGATTGTGGTGGTGGTTGAGGGTGGTGGTGGTGGTGAGGTGGAGGTGAGGTGGTGATAAGAGTGCTAAATCATTGTTCACGTCAGCAAATACTAAAGTTGCGTGCCACATCTGCGTCCACGTCAGCAAAAACTAACTGGGTTATAACCCAGTTAGAAAATGATCGGTGGGGGCCAAAATCTTAGAAGTTAGGATTGTTAGAGAGAAATTTTGAAGTTGAGATTATTACTGCCAACTGGTAACACTTTGGATTATTAAAATCCAATAACCCTTTATATTTATAGAGAATTATTTTATTACCTCATTATATTATGTTTATATATTAATTCAATCTTGATATATAAATTTAATCAAACTGTTGAAGTATTTGCTTTCCTTTTATATTTTTAGTGATATTTTATTTTTTTGCTCAATTTGATTTTTTAGTAAGAACTTTTGTTCGTTAAGTTTTTAAATATTTTAAATTTGCATCAATGTTTATTTTTATATTTAAGTATTTGCTTTATTTTTTATATTTTTAGTTGTATTTTATTTATTGCTCAATTTGATTTTTTAGTAAAACATGCGGTCGTTAACTTTTTAAAATATTCTAATTCTAAATCCGCATCTATGTATATTGTTTTAACTTTCAAGTTAATTACCTGCGCTTGTGATGATACTTCACTACGGGTATTGGATCGGTATCGATTCGGTTCGTTACAATATTAGTACGATACATGCCTTCGGTATAGAAATCAACACGTGTTTTACATCAATCATAAACGATAAAAACGAACACTAGAACCAGCACCGATGTTGGTCGAAAGATATCGATCAATTCAATTTGTCATGTAATGTTACTGATATTCTGTTGGCATCACAGAGAGAGTTGTATAAATGAAAATTTTTCAAAACCGACAACCATAAAAATGAATACAGATACCGAAAGGTTGAAAAAAATAAACGTAGAACACAAAGAACAGAACCAATATCAACTATACTACATCGATACCCAGAAGGCAAATGAACCGAATCGATATACTCGAAACAACATCGATATACTCGAATCCACACGTAATGTGCATTATAGGGACTTGAAAAAGTTTGATAATGCCTCCACACTATCCCCCATGGGTATTATAGGGGCGTGAAGAGGGAGGAGCATTTCGAGAATTATGCCCAATGAAGATGAAAACATGAAAAGTAATCAATAAAAGAGCATTAACGGGCCTTAACTATTACACGAGGCGTTATGATGCTAAGTAGCGAAAAATGCCTCTTAAGGGGCGTTAACCATTATAGATGGTCTTACTTATTAGTTTACTATTTTTAATCCTAATTCCATATAGAGAAAAAAGGATTTATAACGATGAATTGAAAAAGTGTCTCGGTTTTTTTCTTGCCTTTGGCCCTCAAATTAGTTGAGCTGGCCTTGAATATGAAATGTGAGGGTGGATTAAGGTGACTATAAATGATTGAGTTGTATAATCAATATTAATAGAAATAAATGGAAACACAACCATGCCCTCGCGCCCGTTCCGTGGCGAAGTGTAGCGCCCTCCTTGTTCACGCCTCTATGGGTCGGTGTTCCGCGTCCAACGCCTGCCCATGTGGGCGGGCTTGGTGCCCCATCTCACCCTCAACATCACATGCTCTATGTAGCAGCAAAACATAGCAAAAAAGTCAATAACGCATGATCTTTTATATTTGTGTGATATTTAGGTGCTATGGCTGAAGCGAATTGGTTTGATTGGAGATGGAGGTGCCATGAAGACCATTATTAGGCTCTAATTCTAGTTTCCTTATCTTAAGTTGATGATTTTCAACACTATTAAAACATATGTATGTTGTTCTTTAGGCAACACATGTAGAGTAATTTGTATCCTAGATAATACTATAATTGTTTAGTTTATAGCTGTTATTTTTTTATTTGTAGTTGGCTTTATATACACCTTTTAAACTATAATTCCATCATTTCATATGTAAAAAATATTATCAAGATGAAAAACAATAAGACAAAAATGTTTTATTGAAGAACAAATATGGCTCGTAACCATAAAGGGCATCAAGTTTCGAGTTCGTGCTATGCCTCCGAAAAAAAAGAGCAGGCCCTAAGCACGTTTATGAAAGTTTGTGGATTTTAAATGGAGGATACTATTGATTTATCAGACTACCCGTAGTGGGGTAGTTTCTGGCGTTTTTTGCCTTCAAAAACGCCCCACCATGCCCCCAAACCACCCCCTGGGCGTTTTTATCAAGAAATTTTGTTTTGGCGTTGTTTTTTCCACGCCATGTTCATTTTGTGTTGGCCAATGACTGTGCATTCCTTTTGTGTTTGGCCGACAACAATTTTTGATGAGTTTTTTTATTTGAATTCTATTACACCCTTTTTAACATAATGACCTTATCCCCACTACACCTATTTTAGAAAAACGCCCCATA
Organism: Helianthus tuberosus; assembly: GCA_030545235.1. Taxonomy (NCBI): domain Eukaryota; kingdom Viridiplantae; phylum Streptophyta; class Magnoliopsida; order Asterales; family Asteraceae; genus Helianthus; species Helianthus tuberosus. Next base: position 34,932 of record JARYGA010023979.1, on the reverse strand, counting down.
GTGTCCCATTACTGACTGTACTGTCACATGACGCAAAACGCTGGTGTCTTCCACTAAGACTAATCGGTATGGGGGCCGGACCTGCCCCGGCGAGCCCTGGCGCCGCACCCCCTGCCCCGTCCCGTCTTCTCCGTCGTCCACAAGACGCCCAAGCCGGGCCACCTTTCTCTCTCTCTTTCAGCTTTCTCTCTCTCTCTCAAAAATCAAATCAATTATATTTTTTAATTGTTTTTATAAATAGTGTGAGGCCTCATCCTCCACCATTTGGTCTATCCTCTTTAGGCCCATCATCACTCTCGTTGACGTGGCGAGTGACGTGGCGGCCCATCCTCTTGGGGATGAGCCTCACCATACCGGTTAGTCTAAGCATGGTCTCACATGAAATTAGGGATGACAATCAAACCCAAACCAGCTGGGTAAACCCGAAACCCGACACATTTGGGACAGGTTTGGGGTCAGTTAATCGGGTTTGGGAATAGTTTTTATTTTTTTCGCGGGTTTGGGACGGGTTTGGGATTTAGTGATATACCCGTTTACCAGACCCAATTACCCGATAAAGTGTACCCGTTTACCCGATTGTATACCCAATATAATTCCTTTTATATTATTAAATATGCATATATATGATACATCCATTTTTTACACATATAAGTATTATATTCTATATACATTGTAGTTATTTGATATATATTTTTATAATGCCAATACAAAATGTAACAGATTAGTAGTTACCCGATAGATACCCAATAAGTTTTGAGATGAGTATACCCAACGAGTAATCTTTTTAAATTAACGGGTTTACCCAAAACCCCGTGGGTATACCCAATACCCGATAGGTATTTACCCGCTAGAAACCCGACGGGTTTTAGAAGGGGTTTGGGACAAGCTTATCTAACCAGGTTTGGGTTTGGGATTACCTAAACCCGTCCCACACCCGACCCATTGCCATCCCTACATGAAATACTCTTACTTGCATTAACTTTTGAAAGGGATGCCACGTTTCACCATTCATTGATCCGACGTACAAGTACACATTTTAAACACCTAAGGCTATGCGGTATGGGTCCGTCTCCCCTCCCGTTCCCACCCGGCGACGCCAGCAACACCAAACCGCCCCCCACCCCCGTCCCCGTCCTTTCCGTCGATTCTTAGACGTTGGCGATGGAACCTTTTGTGGGGCCCAAGACCAAAAGTAGCCGTTATTATAAAAAAAAATTAATTTCTAATTTAATTTATTTTTTCAAACGGTAAAATTTCAAAACAAACACCCAATTCACTCCCACTTTTATAAATACTCACCTCTTTTACACATTTTTTCACAACTTTTTACCCACTACTGTCTCATATCTCTCTCACATTTTATAACCCCTCTTACCTTTTTATAAAAAACTCAACTATTTTTATACCATTTTTTACCCGCTACCACCCCATCTACCTCTAAAAAATTATCATGGCTTCACCTTCTTCCGTTTCTTCAATTTCTTCATCATTTTCGTCTACGTGGTATTCTTCAACTTCTGAAGAGGATGCTATTATGCATAACATGGTTATGAACGCGGCTCAGGTCATCATGGCGGGTGATGAAGCGCCGTCCCAAAGGCTAACTAGACGAGCAAAATTAAACCGAGACCAAGAAGGTATTTTAGTATTTTTTTTCCTTATGTTTTATATAGATTTTAAAATGTATTTTATAATTAATTTCATTTATGTTTCATTTTAAATTTATAGCCGCCCACGTTAAACTAGTAGCCGATTATTTTGCCGACGAACCCGTGTACCCAGCCGAGATATTTCGACGTCGGTTCCGCATGAGTCGTCCACTGTTTTTACGTATTGCAGGCGACATGGCCCAGTCTGATCCGTTTTTTACACTGCGAAACGACGCTAGGGGGCAAAGGGGTTTCAGTAATTTACAAAAATTTACGTCGGCCATTCGCCAACTGGCATACGGTTTCGCACCCGATGCATTAGACGAGTATATAAGGATGTCTGAAAGAACCGCACGTCTATGTTTGCACAAGTTTTGTGAATGGGTTGTCAAATTGTATAGCAAGCGATACCTGCGGAAGCCGAACGCAAACGACGTTCAAAAGTTATATCAAGCACACGAACAGAGACATGGTTTCCCAGGAATGCGCGGGAGCATTGATTGCATGCACTGGCCGTGGCAGAACTGCCCAGTTGCCTGGCAAGGTCAGTATACTAGGGGAGATCATGGACATCCGACTATTATTCTAGAGGCTGTTGCGTCACAGGATCTCTGGATCTGGCATGATTTTTTTGGTCTACCTGGTTCGCTCAACGACCTTAACATCATATACTAGTCACAGATATTTGAGGATGTAGTGGCGGGTACATGTCCAGACACAAGCTTTACGGTTTCGGGGGTGGAATACAGGCGAGGTTACTACCTAGCCGATGGGATATACCCAACGTACTCGACAATTGTTAAAACTATTCCGTACCCGACGGACGATAAAAGAAAAAAGTTTGCCAAGTTTCAAGATGGTGCGAGGAAAGATGTTGAACGGGCTTTTGGTGTTCTACAAAAAAAAATGGCAAATCATTGAACACCCAGCACGTTCGGCTACACCAAAGCGGTTACGAAACATTATGTACGCTTGTATCATCCTTCATAACATGGTCATTGAAGACGAAGGTAGAGTGATATGTGAGTACGATGAAAACGCGTCTACTGGAAATTCTGTTCCAGTTAGTGGGGAACAACAAGATTTGAACATGTTCGCTTTACGTAACGAGTACACAAATCATAACCTACAAGCGGACTTGGTGGAGTACATTTGGAACAACGTTCAAAACGAATCCGACAACGACATGGAAGACGAAGACTAGTAGCTTATTTTAATATATTAGGATTTAAGTTTATGTTTTTTTTTTAAGTTTATTTTTTTTAAGCTTAAGTTTTTTTTTATTTATTTTTTTTTAAGTTTATGTAATGTTTTTTAATATTAATGAAAATATTTTGTTAGTTTTTTTGTTAAATGTTAAAAAAAAAGTAGAAGATTAAAAAAAATAAAAAAACATAAAAATGGTGGGGAGGACTATGACTAGGACCATCCTCCCATAACCCTCCACTTTTGGGGGATGGACCATCATTGGGAGGACTCTGACGTGACGCCTACGTGACGAATGGTCCTCCAAGGATGGGATGTCATCATACCCTAACCTGGCTGCTGTCCCCAAAGGTACAAACCCTACAATAGTTATGAAATTGATGATTTAACGCTCAACTAATTCGGCGTTGAAAAGATGGCACCATTGAATGCATTATAAGGGGAGGGGGGGTGGTTCACTAGTGATAGATTGTATCACTTCCACTATCCAATCAAATCATGCCATGTCATCACCCAATATTCTATCACTAGTGATAGAAATGTAGGCGGGGTGGTATCACTAGTGATGGAATTCTATCACTCCCAATTTTTTTTTAATTTATTAATTTTAAATTCCATTTAATGAGATAGCATTTTGAAATTTGTGAATCAAAGGTCCAATTAGAAATAGAATTCCTTGCAGTTGTCGGCCATATACTATTTTTAATAATAAATTAGAAGTAATTTACATGCAATGACAGGACATGCATTAGAAGTTCAACGCGTTGTGGGATTAACGCGTTTTAAAAATAACGCGTGATATATGCATCGGCGGCGGTGTTCCGTTGCACTTCAACGAGTGATGGCCATGATTCACGGGACCGCCCCGAGTCCCCTAAATCTATGAAACAGCGTTACATAAATGAATCAATAAAGTAGTTTTTTTTTTTTTTTTGAAAAGTGAATGATTACGAAGTAGTTGATAAATGATATACTTAAGCACTTGTACACACCATAAAAAGGTAATAATTACGAAGATTTTGTGACGGCGGCAACGAATATTTAGTGGTACCAAAAGACACACAACAGTAGTGCAATGCACACATAAGCTACGAATGTGATAGCAACAATATGACTATGGTGTCAACGGGATAAAAATAGGGTGTACATATTTGCACACTCATCTGCCTATTTGCACACAGTGGCAAAGTTTGAGATTTCCGACCGAGTGTCGAAAACGTACACACTAAAAAATTTCTAGGATAAATTACATTTTTCGTCCTTTATGTTTATATCAGATTGCAATGGATAGCCTTTAACTTTAATAATTACAGTCACAATCATTTATTTGTAAAACTCATTACACTTTACGTCCTTTAGCACTAACCAGGTTAAAATTTTTGGTTAAATCCAGTCATGTGCATTGCACATAAGGGTAAATTCGTCTTTTTATGTCTTAAGGACCATTTGTGCAAAAGATATCTTTTTCTCTTTGATCCATGTTCTCCCTGTCTAAACTATCTGCAACAAGAATAAAACAACCATCCAAATATGCCACGCACCACCGCCTCCATCTATTTCCCTTCCTCTCATCAAACCTACCCTTATTTCTTGTTAATCTTTCTAGCCACCCATTTCAAAATCAAACTACAAATCAAATCAAAACCTCCTATTTTTAAAAGTCAAACTTCATTACAGCAACCAACCCACCCACCCCACCACCACCACCACATAAAAAAAAACTCCTTCAAAAAATTCACGAAACAGGAGATCCAAATTATGGTTTTTGATTTACCCCAAATTATAATTCAAAAAATAAAAAAAAATCAACGAACAAAAAAGATAAGCACCAAGAGTCCCTAAACCACAACATTCAGTCTTGACCTTTTACCATCATACAATCCCCATAAACCTTTAATCATATTTTAGATTGATGAAGAAGTGGAAAAACAGAGATAACCTCTTTTTGCATCCATCAAATAATCCCCATAAACAACCACCACGTTCGTCTAGGGTTCCGGATCTGGTGTGTTTGTGTGTATGGTGGCGGCGACCTTTATAGTCAGAGATGGAGAAGAAGGGATCCAAATTTGGTATGTGTTTTCGGCTAAGGTTGCAGATCATATATGCTAGATCTGTGAATAACCATTAAATACCCTCACCACTATGATCGACAGATCTGGTGTGCGTGTGTATGTTTCAGGGGTTATAGAAAGAGATTATTGTGCCTGAATGGTTTGTGAAGCTGTTGAAGAATAAGATCGGATCCATGGCGGCGTTGCGTGATGTGTTGAGAGTGGCGGTGGCCGGAGGCCCAGAGTGATGGTTGTGAGGCATTTAGGTTTCAAGGGTTTTAGAGAGAGATTGTTGAGTGAGAGAGAGAGATGGGGGATAGAGAGAGTTGAAAGAGTGTCTGTGTTTTATTTATAAATATAAGGGTAAAATTACTATTCTACCCTCATGTGCAATGCACATGCCACACTTAGCTGATAAATTTAACTTGGTTAGTGTTAAAGGATGTACGGTGTAATGGTTTTTACAAATAAAGGACTGTGACTGTAATTATTAAAGTTTAAGGTCATCCATTGTAATCTGATACAAACATAAAGGACGAAAAGTGTAATTTACCCAAATTTCTATAAAACGGGGGTCGAAAATGTATATAGCTAAAAATTTCTATATGAAAACTACATACTCTTCACTACTGAACGAAAAGTTCGGGGGGTCGGCCACCCCCTCCCACCCCCACTATCCTACACCCTTGTTTGCACACCCATATATACGCATGGTACAGACTCATATAATGCATATAGGGTATATGTCTCCGACCAAGTGGTCAAATGATGTATGTAAAATGCAACATATAAATTACATCAAATGAGACATAAAACTAACCCTTTTATTAGTACTAGTGTTGCAAAAAGTGTGTTGTCTTCCTTTTGTATTTTCAGGATCAAATGAGCTTAAACGAACAAAAAGAACAAATATGCAGCAAAAACTAACATAAATACAAAGAAAATGAATAAATGTGACATGCCCGACCCCTCGCAGCATCCCCAAGAACAAAACAAGAAACAGAAGTCTGACCACGGCCCGTGCTCACTGGACACGGGGGCGTGCTCAGATGTCTGTAGAAATGGACAAAGCTGTGGAAGCTTCTACGCCCAGCACGGGGGGCGTGCCCAGCTCAGCACCGGGCGTGGTCAACGCTAAAATTCGCAGAATCTTGCAAATCTTGTTAGTACAGATACGTATCTGCACACAGGGTCGTGCCCAGTGAACACGGGCCGTGTGGAGCCCAATGCAGACAAATGCAATTAATAAAGAAAGAGAAAAGGGATGGCCACGAGGGCGTGTCCGCTGGACACGGGGCCGTGGCCAGGCTTCTGTTCAGGCTATAAATAGGGGTGCTTGGCTCACTTCAAAGGCATCCCTTGACAAACCACCTATCTCTCACTTTGCCACCATCCACCACCACTACAACACCCACATCCACCACCATCATCCATCATCCACCTTAGAGTGTGTATAGTAGTCTCGGGATCCAAGATTGATCGTAAGAGTTCTTGTCAATCAAAGGCCATGTTTGGCTAAGTCTCTTACATCACTTGGTGAAGACAAGCATTTAATGTATTACTTTTGATTTTTAATCTTTTCGCACTTTTTATTTGGTTTTGTATTAATTACTTTAATAACTAGTTTCTTATGTTGAAGGTGAAACTTCTTTATCATTTGTCCGTGGTGTCTTCGCATTACTTTACTGTCTATATAAAGTAAAAGATTTTCACCATTCATATCTCTACTGTCTATATAGAGATATGTTGGCTACCTGGTCGGGGGTTAAGGGAAATATGTAAACTACTATTAATACATTAAACCGGCTACTTGGAATTGTATCCCTCCTGACTCAAACCACTTAGCTGAGGGTAACGTCACATTCAAAAGAGGGGCCTACCACTTTTCGCATTAATAACTTAATTAATTATATTCCAATATTCCGACCATTTGGGATTGTATCCTTCCTGACTCAAACCACTGGGTTGAGGGTAACGTCACCTTCAAAAGAGGGGCCTATTACTATAACTAAGATAATTTCTTAAAAAGTGCAAAAGTGCGGAAATCATCAAAGGATACATTAAAGGCGAGTCGGATCCAAGTGATTCATCTTGTCTATCTGTTTTTATTTTTATTTTTATTTCAGCATTTTTAGTTTTTATTTTTCATACTTAAAACCTTTTCTAAAATTTTTAATTTGATTAGACGTTGAGGATAAACCGGTATTAAAAGCTCTTGTGTCCTTGGATGACTTCGGTATCTTACCAACGTTATACTACGCTCACGATGGGTGCACTTGCCTATATGTGTGTTTAGTGTTAGTAGAATATCGTATTTTGTAAATTTAAAACTTGATTAATGTGTAAAATGGGCTTAAAATATCAATAAAAACATATCACACCCGACACACACCAAGTTTTTGGCGCCGTAGCCGGGGACACAAGGATTTTATGAAAATTAGGACTCAACGGCCTAATTATTTTTCTTATTTTTCTATTTTTTAGGATTTTTCTTAGATTTTTCAGTATCTGGAGACTTCAACACGGGGTCGTGCCCACTGAACACGCCCCGTGCCTAATCTTTGTTACTGGAAATCATGTTTTAAGTCAAACAGTAGCTGAACACGGGGCCGTGCCCACTGAACACGCCCCTGTGCCCAAGCTTCAGTTAGTGAAAACAGAACCGTAAAATCCCGACGGTTGGTAATTTCTGACACAAACATGAGTGATATTAATTATTTTTACTTTCGCTTCTCTTATGGTGTGTGGTGTCAAATATGTGGTGGATCTCATAAAGATTTAAAATGTTTTTTTTAAATTACACTCCCCACTATATAGACTCATTGTTTTCCTGTAACCTTAAGATGGACGAAAGTAAAAACGATCCATATCTCTCTCCCGAGTGCCCTCAACCATTTCTTTTGGATTACATGATTTTAGAATTATTTCAGCTCGATGAAATAATTCTCCAATTGATAAAATAACTTGTGATGGATACAAGTTATCTATCCCAAAATGATAATCAAGGAGAATTATTGAGAGCGCATTCGGATTCTAACAACATCGTCGATACCGAAAGCACCTCTAACTCTTGTGAGGACTTGAGCGATAGTCGTCTCTGTGTGGATTGTGCCGTGAAGGACTCTCCATCGGTCTCCGCCGATGCGTTCATAGACCTGAGCAATTCGGCATACGCCTTCTTTAGTAAGATCCAGGATAAGGGTATAAAGGTTAGTTTCGCCCACCGGTATTTAGCTTAGGGTTTACCCTTTCCGATAACCTCTTGCGTTCTTGTCTAAAGCAAGGGCAATTTAGGTACCTTAGGCACTTCGGTGTTGTTCCATCCAGTAAGGAACCGCTCGATCCGGATAAATTCCTTGAAAACAAGACAAAACTTTATAAAATTCTCTGACCACGGGGACGTATCTAGGTTAACACGGGCCCGTGCCCACATAAAAATTGACCATGGGGTCGTGTCTAGGTCAACACGCCCCGTGTTCAGAATACGGACAAAATGTGTCAGAGTCTTGTCTGACCACGGGGCCGTGCCCGGCCGACACGGGGCCGCGGTCAGCGTGCTGTCATTTTCTATAAAGTCAGCATGATTCTTGCACATTTGGACCCATTCCAAAGACAAAGATTTGCTGGGATTTTCACATATACCCTAAAAGGTATATTCTAAAGAAGGTTCCCAACAACCATCTTATCTTTATCACTTTTGTCTTTTGCTTTCTTCTCCAGAAACTCCTCAATTCCTCCATTAAAGCTTGAAACTGTAATGCCCTGCTTCTTCGTACTTTCCATATTTAGAAAGTCTTGCTTGTATTTCTATTTTTGGAAACTTTGTGTTTTTGTAATCGTTCTTTCTTTGTAATCGTTGTAAAATCCGAGACTTGGATCATAAATAAAACTCGTATTTCGTCAAACTCATGTTAAATATACTTTATACGTGCTCATACATTTAATTTCGCGAAACAATGATGTTTATTCGTAATTCTTGGAAACTATGTGCTAATCTTGCAAATATGTGAAATTTATGCATAAAACGTGTTTTGATCGTATACGATACTTAAACGTGACACTCATACACGTAATTATACTTGGTTTATGTTCCCCACACTTAATTTGTCCTTAAACTTTGCTTAAATGTCGAAAACAACCCCTAAATGACCTAAAAACCCAAATTAATAAACTTCAGGGGCCAATTTGCAATTAACTGAAACTTGAACCAGCCCCTTGTCGCCGGCCTCGAAGGGCCAAGCCCTCTGTCTTCACTCCCAGCGAGGATGTCTAATCCGGAGCCAGCTCTTAAACAGCCTTGGATTGGTCACGAGTTTGGTGTGTTTTGAGTGGTTTAACTTGTGTTTCTTGCATTTAAACCCCAACTACAACCTACCCCAACCTTCCCTTATAAATACCAAGCTAATCCAAGCTCAAAACACTTTACAAACTCATCCAAATCACTCTAAAACTCTAAAAAACGCAGCTGCAAATCAGTGTTCGAGCAGATTTATCCTACTTCACAAAAGTGAGCACAACTCACTCGTTTCTTGTCCGATTTACTCCATTCTTTTTCCTATGTGCATGGATTGACCTTAGCTTCGATTCCTTGGGTTTTTCACAGTAAAACACTCCCTAGAAGGTCGCCAAAAAGGCTCCAAAGTTCACTGTTCGTTTCTATTTTGATTACATCTTTACTAAACTTGTTCAAACTTGAGTCTAACTCATCTCAAACCTATGTCCTTATGCTTATAACCACTTCTATGGTTAGTTATGCTTAAAAACAAGGTTGAGAGATTCAAAATTAGTGGATTAATCCTCACAAACTTTCTGTTTTGTTCAAGGGTTTAACCCATAAGTGATGTTCAAGTTCAAGACTTGATGTAAGTGTGATTTAGGATTAACTTGGGTTGTCCTACATAAAAATCCACACATTGCTTGATGATTTCTTATAGATTAGTGTTTAGTATACTTGTATTACTTGTAGTTCATGACCCGCCTTGTATGTTCAAAACATCAAGTGTAGTGGTGAACACTTAGAGGTGCCTAAATGGAAGACTTTTCTTCCTACCTCCTACATGATTTCTATGACACTTAAAGATGTACCTAAATGGAGGATTCATCCTCCTACCTCATGCTTGAAATATTGAACTATTGGACTTGTTAAAGTATAATACATAATTTATATAATACTTACATATACTATCCAACATTCGAACCTTTGATGGTGAAATTGTGTTCATTCGTCAAAGTACTAGATTAACATCATCTAAGACCTAAAACTTGTTATGATTCTAATGGGTACACTACTCATGAAAACATTATAACCATTGGGGTTTCATAGTGTCAAACAAGTATTTTGTGTTAAAAAGATGATTACTTTCATATGTTATATTCTTATGTTTTAAATTTCGAATCTCGACTCTAAACATACCTTGAACTTTAACCCTTATACATTCGATCTCCAAATCTCATTGCTCGTCAACAATTGGATAATCGAAAAGCATATGCAATTTTGTGAGTACACTTGACCCATTTTCCTTTTAATACACTTTGGGTGCAACATGTTTTACTTGTTAAAATGCACGATTCACAAACATACTTTATTTAATCAATCCTTATACATGCTTTGTTATGCTTAAGTTCATGCTAGAATTCATACTAATTGTTAACCCGCCTTAACAATTATAGCGCTATAGGAGTAGCACACCACCCGATGGGGTTTTGTTAAGTTATATTCATTACGGCCTCGATATTGATATATCGAGGGATGCTATTATTCATACTTTACGGTCTCGATATTGCTATATTGAGGGATGCTATTATTCTTGTGGACACTTGGGTTTGACTTTTAGTTATGCATGATAGTTTGACCTTGTATACCAAATTGCTATGTTGGATTAAAAATACTTTTATACATATAACACGAGTCTAAAACTTGTGTACTAGCCAATACCTTTGCATTGAACTATGCTTTTAAAACATGTTGCAGGTTTAGCGATGATGTTGGCGATGCATGGAATCTAGTAGGATGCTTAGATACACACTTTAAATTTTGTACTCCTATTGTATTGTATTTCATTATTCATGTTGTTGTATTTGCTTCAAATCCTTGTAATTGATTCTTTAGAAATGGAATGAAATTTATTATTTAAATACTTGTCACAATTATTAGTGTTATGATGTCTCGAGCAATCTATTTAGTCTCACTCCGATGTTTCTTCCATCGGTTGGGGTGTGACAGAAACCTCCATGTTTTTAAGCTTTATTGTGATATTTGCTAGGTTTTTAACTAAGGAATCTTATCAAAAATAAGTTTTACAACACTATAATTTCTGCTCAGAAATGTCCCAAAGTTCAGAAAAATAATTTAAAAGTATGAGATTCCTGAGTTGAAAAATCTGCAGAATGGTGGCCACGGGGCCGTGCTCGCTGAGCACGGGGCCGTGACCGGAGTTACTGTTTCATTAATTTGAACTTTTCGACTTGTTTTCTTAGAATGTCGAGCCGGAACAGTGGAACATCCTCAGCTCACTCAAGGAACGATCAAAGGGGAAGAAGAACATTGGTGGAAGACTCCTTGGTTAACTATGTGTATGCCTAGCCATTGATGAGATGACAGGAGTGGAAGAAGCCTTAATTGACTGTATTAACTATTTGTCAGTAGGGTTAGAGAGTTGCCTTCAAGAAGTCAACCTTTTGCACCAAAGGTTGAATATTCTCGCTTCTCCTCCCCTGGTGCCAATCATTGCACATAGAGGGTGGAATGTTGTGACAGAAGTCATTATTCCAGCCGAATGGCATGTCATGCCTCCGGAACCTCCTCTAAACGTACTACATGGGGTTCCAGTAGCCGTCGCACCTCCTCCATAAGACATTGTGGAGAATGAGTCCGCCTACTTTCTTCCTAGGGAGATAGAGGAATGGCTCAATGACATTTAAAAGGCATCCCCCGGCTCCGAGTTCTATAAAACCCTTAAGTACGGGAAAGTCATTTCCGGGTTTTTTTCATTCCTACAATAAGGGTAGAGCTCCTTAGTGATTTCCTTCTTTCTATGACCTATCTATCCTAGGATCTTTGTAGTTTTTCATTTTTAGGAACTTTATTTTCAATCTTTAGGATCTTTGTAATTGTCCTTTTAAATGAATGATGATTTTTAATTATTTAATGGTGTTTGGAAGATATTGTAATGGTTGAATACACTCGAAAAGGTGGAGGTTACCAAGGAAACCTTAAAACTACACCCCATGCACAAAAGCAGAGTCTCCCGATAATTTTCCAACATTACAGCAAAGTCAGCACGGGGCCGTGCTCAGCCCAACACGCCCCCATGCCCGAGGTTCTGCAGAAAATGCCTACTTCAGGTAACTTGACACGGGGCCGTGCTCACTGAACAAGCCCCGTGCCCAGCCTTCTGTTTAATTATGATACTGGCAATCTGACCACGGGGCCGTGCCCGGACCAACACGGGCCCGTGGCCAGATGCCCAGTAACACAAGATTTTGCTTTTAATTTACACATTCAATCAACATAAAAACTTATTTTTGGGACAGATTGAGGACAATGTGTAATTTAAGTATGGGGGAGATGCTAAAACCTTAAATTTTGCAATCCTAACAACAAGTCTTACACAAAACTCTATTGGAACCGCTAATCACCCCAATTTTTTTTCAAATTTTTTTTTTACTTGTCTTGGTTTAATTTAGGAATAACAAGTTCTAAAAAGGTTATATTTTTACAAATTTACAAACGATAGCCCCGTGATAAAAAGAACCAACATAAGAAAATTATGAAAATGCATGACAAATCTGATTAAAATTTGATTATATATACTTGATCACATTATAAACCCATTCCCACAATAAGTGAGTTTTGAGCCTTTATTGAGGAACAAGCATACATCTTTAAATTAAATGCTCATTTTTCGTTTCTTGTGTGAATAGCCGCTTGGTTCTTACGACTCTAGAACTTGCCACGACGATACATTCCCGGTCCTTACCAACTTAAACCCAAGTAAGTAAATGATGGAGACATTAGGACAAACCCATTTTTCCTTTCAACACCATCATTTTTTTTATCACCTACCCAAAAAAAAAATCCCCCTATTTAACCCCTTTTGTAACGCCCCGCGTTTCCATAACTCTCTTAATTTAGAAATCGAGTATTGAAAATCTGATTTAAAAGCTTGTCTCTTTCAAAAAAAATTTAATCCGTTGTAACGTCGAAAAATCTTTTATCTTTAATTTAATTCGTTATAATTATGGTTATTTATTGATTATTTTAATTAATAAATTTTACTATTTATAGGTTTATTTAATAATATTTTGTTAATGTTAATCTCGTTAGATAATAAAGTTAATAAATTAATTTCGTTAGTTTCGTTAATATTTTTAAATAATTATATACAAATTAACCTAGTTAGTTTAAAAACTATAAGGTTAACTCCTTTAAAGAGATAATATAGTTAGTAAATTAAAGTCAAGGGGCTGATAGAGCAATTAACTGAAACTTTAATCCTGCAGGGACTATATATGTAATTTCTGAGAGTTTAAAAAAATCAAAACAAAATAAAGGGGCTGGCCGGGACTCGAACCCGGGTCACCCAACTCGTCACGCGCACACTTAACCAGCTGGGATGGGTCTTCACATTGAAAGAACCCAGCTTAGTTTTCATTTTAACACCTCGCTCAAATAGCCTGATCAGCGCGACCAGATGTCCAGCTCGCTGATTTTGGCGCAAATTTGGTTTTATTTGAGTTTAAACCCGAATTTAGCATTAATTATCCAACAACAAACTAACCTAATCACTCCCTATAAATACCATGCCTCCTCCAAGCTCAAATCATTTTACAAACGCCTCCATTTCACTCAAAAACACTCTCTAATCAGCTGATTATCTCAAGTTCAAGCAGATTGTTCAAGCTTCACGAAAATGAGCATAACTTCTTCATTTCTTGTCCGATTTAGTTCATTCTTTTTCCTTTGTGCTTGGATTGACCTTAGCTTCGATTCCATAGGTTTTTCACAGTAAATAAGTCCCTGGAACTCCGGCAAAAAAGGCTCCAAAGATCACTGTTTTCATTTATCTTTACTAATCCTTGTTCAAACTTGAGTTTAACTCACTCAAACCCACGTCCTTATGCTTATAATCACTTCTATGGTTAGTTAAGCTTAAAAACGGGGCTGAGACATACAAAATCAGAGGTTAATCCTCATATACTTTCTGTTTTGTTTAGGGTTTTTAACCCACAAGCGATGTTCAAGCTTCAAGCTTGACGAAGGTGTGATTATGGACTAACTTGGGTTGTCCAACATAGAATCCCCACATCACTTGATGATTTTTCATAGTGTAGTTGTTTCTTATTCTTGTATTGATATTAGTTCATGACCATCCTTGTATGTTTTTACATCAAGTGTAGTGGTGAACCATAAGAGGTACCTAAATGGAAGCTTGTTCTTCCTACCTCCTACATGACTTCCATGATACTAGAGGTGCCTAAATGAAGAAAAATCTTCTACCTCATGCTTGACTAATGGACTAAATAATACATATAATACCTATACATATATATACTATTCGAACTCTTGATGGTGGACTCGTGTACATTCGTCAAGATATTAGAATAACATCATCTAAGGCATAAGACTTGTTACGATTCTAATGGGCATATTGTCTCATGAAAACATTCAAACTCTTTGAGTTTCATAGTGTCAAGGACAAGTCTTATGTGTGCTAGGCGATTACTTTTTCATATGTTTATTTTCATGACCTCAACTCCAAATCCTTAAACCATATGTACACATATCTTAAGCTCCAAAATCGAACATATTCAACCTTTTAACCTCATCAACTTCGTCACGTTGGATAATCAGAAAACATATTCAAATTTGTGAGTATACTCGCAACCCCTTTTTATGTTTACCACGTTTTGGTGTGTAACATGTTTAACTATTAAACTACACATAAACTTATTCTTTATCCAATGCACGAAAACAATCCTTATACATGAATACTATGTTGTGATACTTGATGCTTACGTGGACCATACTTATGTGATGTGTTTTAGTCATTAGCTTTCACGAGCCTCCATTTGACATGTATAGCGCTACAGGAGTAACGCACCGCCCCCCCTTAAACTTGTGGTCATGTCGAATTAACTAAACTTTCTTGCGTAAACAGATGATTGGCTAGAAATATTGCATGCCATGTTAGGTTGATCTTTTATAAACTAAGTTGCCATGTGGATTCGTTTTAAACTTTAATACTTATACTTATGCTTAAACTTGTATACTTGCCTTTGCTTTTGCATTGAATTGTATTTTAAACATGTTACAGGTTGAGCATTGATGATCTACGAAAATGGATTAGCAAAGATGCCTAGATACTCATTTAGACGTTTAGGTTTAAAGTGTTGTATAAATTTTGTTATGTTATGTTGAACAATGTTGTTATTTGAATTTCTTGTAATGCTTTGAAAATTTATCTATGAAATGAAAATGGTTGAATTAAATATTGTCACAATTAGTGTTATGAAGTCTCTTGCAATCTTGAACAAGTCCCACTCTGATGATTCCGCCATTGGTTGGGGTGTGACAGATTGGTATCAGAGCCATAACTATAAGGAATTAGGAATAGTAGGAATGCTTTTACCTAGTCTATAGTTTTAGAGCCTTATTTTTACATTTTTTCTTGAAACTACTTGCATGCTACTTTAATTACTTCTTATTTATCCTCTTTTATCTTTTAAACGTATATACCATTTATGTGTTAATACTTGATATGCAATTCTTATGTGTTAATACTTGTTTCATTATGCGTTAATATTTGTTTTAATATTCCATTCTTTATGTGCTATTCTTGACATGTTTATACTTGTTTGTTAATATTCAACATACTCTTTTCCTCATACAATTTACTCGACTATTCTAAATCCGTAAACACTCGTACTATACAAACGAGATGAATTCACCAAAATAGGCGTGAAACCCAAAATTTGGTGAACGACTCTCAATCTACCTATTCTTTTTACACGAAATATCGCCATTAAGCTAGGAGTGAAATTCACATCTTAATGGTAAATTTCAAATTCTAGTGGACCCTCGTCAACGTGTCGAAATTAAATTTTGACCCGACGAGTACCAACCACACTTAGGATACGAAATCCTCAAGTTAGGGGTGAAACCCGCACCTTGTCGACTAGTTCCACTCCTCGATTTTTTTATAAATCTCGCCAAGTCTCGAAATTTCGATTGATTTGGGGCATGTAGTAACCGGAAGGGTAAATACCGTTAACCGACTTGTCGGCGAGAGTATTCCACCTATTAGGCCAAAGCATGCTTCTCAAATTCAAAAGACTTTTCGACCACTTTGGTTAGTCAAAGTTCCGTTTTTGGAACCATCCAAATTTTAATCAAACATGTGTTTCTATTATTTATCTTATACGATACAATCTTTTAAATTCAAATTTACTTTCGATATTTTCTTCTCACACACACAACATATTAAATCTTTTTCATATATTTATACATATGCATGATTTCATATAATTTAAATTCATATTCCTTGTAACGACAAATAGAGACATATCATCGAGATATGAGTGATTTCCTTACCTTGACGATTAACTCCACCCCCTTTCCTTAAAACAACCTCACCAACGAGTTATGGGTGATTCCCTTACCTAGGTGATCGTTACCAAAACTTTCTTTCAAAATATTTTATTATGCAAACCCGATCATGTTTTATACCTAAATCATTTATCATTATTCAAAATACCTACTTATACCGATTTCAAAATACATTGTTTATCCAACGTACTTCTTGTTCCACAATCTATTTTCACTCACCTCATATACACGAGAATCTTAATCATGTCTTAAAACGTTTTATTTCCCGAATTTCAAAACCTTACGAAATGCTACCTATCAATTTAATCGGTCCAATAAATCTTTGGCCCATGAACTTCATATTCAACTTAATCACTAAAACACGCACACGTTATATCATCATACTAGAATCAAACCAACCTTTCTTAATTACTTATAAGATCTTATAGATGTTATATGATCGTTTTACCAAATACTCTTTTCAACATCAACAAATCATTTGTTAAAACTTTTAACAATCACTAAGTCGTTTTGCTAAATTTCTTTTCTAAGGATCCTCGTTTTCACAAGAACACCCTAATTTCTTGTTTGATGAAACGAACTTACTTTTTATCGAAAACCTTTTTCCTACACCAATTTACAAAACACGTGGGCAAGAAGTCTTCATGGGGACCGACCATCTTCGGATTACGTAAACTCTTTTAAACAAAAGTAGCATTTCCGTTCTTTACAAAATACATTACGCATAAGCAATAAGTACTTTATATTCTTTTACATTCACAAACTAAATTCTACAATCCAAGACGACCTCAACCTATGTTGATTCGATAAACTCAACGTTTTACTCAAACAACTAAACATGCATACCATCGTACACCTTTTAGTCAATATCACACGATAACTTCACGTATCACTCGCTTTTACATACCCACAACTTCTTGATCATTTTATACGCTCAAATTCGTTGTATTCAATTTATTTCATACACATGAATGTTGTTATTTATACCTACTTATATTTATACTTATACACATTTTCATGTTTATACTCATATGATTTATGTCCATACTTACATACTTAATCATACTTGCACTATTATTGATATTCATACGCATGCATACATTCATACTCATGATTCATACATTCATACCCATACGCGAGCATAATCCAAGGGATTCGCTTACGTGGGTCCCATACATACTTAAGCATGGACTTGCTTACATACTACATTCTTGTACGTACTCATTCTTATTTTCGAATTTATGTATACCCTAATTCATACGCAACTAGTACAAACTATGTGGTTCATGCAACGATCAATATAATCGCGGGTGCACACGGGATTATAGTGATAGGCGAATGAGAATCATAGAGTGTACTACTGTGTATGGTAAGACACGGAACGTAACATGACACCGGATACGAAATAGACATAATATGGTCGAAACATGGTGGATACGCCGCTGGTACTTCCTATGTATAAGTGTTTTCACCATGTTACCGAACTTTCGTAGAACGTGCCATGAGAAATTCAGTGTTTTGCAAACCCTTTAGACATAATTCAAACTTTAAACAACTCACGAATGCATTATATTCGATTATCCACGAAGAGACTTCATTCTTAGCACGCTACTTTCGTCTATCCAATACTTATGCCGTCCTTATACTTGCATTCATTAAGAATCACTCGTTCACTTCAATACTCTCATTATCCTCCATTATTCTTTTCTTCTATACGAACCTCAAGCCTGTTTAAACGTTGGAATCCTAACTTGACGCCTTAACTTTAAAACCGTCATTCTATTCTTATTTCTTGTGTAAACGTACTAGTAGACCGTTATCACTTTATTTAAAGTACCAAACCTTCTCGTCCCTCTCAATAAAACAAATTTTTACAAATATGCGATTTAGTAATATTCTTAAACTTTTCATACAAACTACCTCCCTATTCATTAAATACAAACCGTCTCGTACAAAGATCTTTCTTAAAACGACACATTTTATATATACCTCTCCGATTTGATTCAAAACTGTTTAAACTCGCACACGTACGCGCTTTTTACCTCGATTCACTTGGCCAAAACGCTCTTTTCTCCAAGGTCTTCCTCTTGAATAAATTTCGGGACGAAATTTCCTAAAGGAGGGGAGACTGTAACGCCCCGCGTTTCCATAACTCTCTTAATTTAGAAATCGAGTATTGAAAATCTGATTTAAAAGCTTGTCTCTTTCAAAAAAAAAAAATATTTAATCCGTTGTAACGTCGAAAAATCTTTTATCTTTAATTTAATTCGTTATAATTATGGTTATTTATTCATTATTTTAATTAATTAAATTAATAAATTTTACTATTTAAAGGTTTATTTAATAATATTTTGTTAATCTCGTTAGATAATAAAGTTAATAAAATTAACTTAGTTAGTTTCATTAATATTTTTAAATAATTATATACAAATTAACCTAGTTAGTTTAAAAACTATAAGGTTAACTCCTTTAAAGAGATAATATAGTTAGTTAATTAAAGTCAAGGGGCTGATAGTGCAATTAACTAAAACTTTAAACCTACAGGGACTATATATGTAATTTCTGAAAGTTAAAAAAAAATCAAAACAAAATAAAGGGGCTGGCCGGGACTCGAACCCGGGTCACCCAATTCGTCACGCGCACACTTAACCAGCTGGGCTGGGTCTTCACATTGAAAGAACCCAACTCAGTTTTCATTTTAACACCTCGCTCAGATAGCCTGATCAGCTTGACCAGATGTCCAGCTCGCTGATTTTGGCGCAAATTTGGTTTTATTTGAGTTTAAACCCGAATTTAGCATTAATTATCCAACAACAAACTAACCTAATCACTCCCTATAAATACCATGCCTCCTCCAAGCTCAAATCACTTTACAAACACCTCCATTTCACTAAAAAACACTCTCTAATCAGTTGATTATCTCAAGTTCGAGCAGATTGTTCAAGCTTCACGAAAATGAGCATAACTTCTTCATTTCTTGTCCGATTTAGTTCATTCTTTTTCCTATGTGCTTGGATTGACCTTAGCTTCGATTCCATAGGTTTTTCACAGTAAATAAGTCCCTGGATCTCCGGAAAAAAGGCTCTAAAGCTCACTGTTTTCATTTATCTTGACTAATCCTTGTTCAAACTTGAGTTTAACTCACTCAAACCCACGTCCTTATGCTTATAATCACTTCTATGGTTAGTTAAGATTAAAAACGGAGCTGAGACATACAAAATCAGAGGTTAATCCTCATATACTTTCTGTTTTGTTTAGGGTTTTTAACCCACAAGCGATGTTCAAGCTTCAAGCTTGACGAAGGTGTGATTATGGACTAACTTGGGTTGTCCAACATAGAATCCCCACATCACTTGATGATTTCTCATAGTGTAGTTGTTTCTTATTCTTGTATTGATATTAGTTCATGACCCTCCTTGTATGTTTTTACATCAAGTGTAGTGGTGAACCATAAGAGGTACCTAAATGGAAGCTTGTTCTTCCTACCTCCTACATGACTTCCATGATACTAAAGGTGCCTAAATGAAGAAAAATCTTCTACCTCATGCTTGACTAATGGACTAAATAATACATATAATACCTATACATATATATGCTATTCAAACTCTTGATGGTGGACTCGTGTTCATTCGTCAAGATATTAGAATAACATCATCTAAGGCATAAGACTTGTTACGATTCTAATGGGCATATTGTCCCATGAAAACATTCAAACTCTTTGAGTTTCATAGTGTCAAGGACAAGTCTTATGTGTGCTAGACGATTACTTTTTCATATGTTTATTTTCATGACCTCAACTCCAAATCCTTAAACCATATGTACACATATCTTAAACTCCAAATCGAACATATTCAACCTTCTAACCTCATCAACTTCGTCACGTTGGATAATCAGAAAGCATATGCAAATTTGTGAGTATACTCGCAACCCCCTTTTTATGTTTACCACTTTTTGGGGTGTAACATGTTTAACTATTAAACTACACATAAACTTATTCTTTATGCAATGCACGAAAACAATCCTTATACATGAATACTATGTTGTGATACTTGATGCTTACGTGGACCATACTTATGTGATATGTTCAAGTCATTAGCTTTCACGAGCCTCCATTTGACATGTATAGCGCTATAGGAGTAACACACCACCCCCCTTAAACTTGTGGTCATGTCGAATTAACTAAACTTTCTTGCGTAAACAGAGGATTGGATAGAAATATTGCATGACATGTTAGGTTGATCTTGTATAAACTGAGTTGCCATGTGGATTCGTTTTAAACTTTTATACTTATGCTTATGCTTAAACTTGTTTACTCGCCTTTGCTTTTTCATTGAATTGTATTTTAAACATGTTACAGGTTGAGGATTGATGATGCTACGAAAATGGATTAGCAAAGATGCCTAGATACTCATTTAGACGTTTAGGTTTAAAGTGTTGTATAAATTTTGTTATGTTATGTTGAACAATGTTGTTATTTGAATTTCTTGTAATGCTTTGACAATTTATCTATGAAATGAAAATGGTTGAATTAAATATTCTCACAATTAGTGTTATGAAGTCTCTTGCAATCTTGAACAAGTCCCACTCCGATGATTCCGCCATTGGTTGGGGTGTGACACCTTTGAGTCTAAACCTTTTCATTTCTAAACCCACAAAACAAACACCCTTTACCCACCAAAACCTTTTTCTTTTCAACCCTTTATTTTAGTAAAAAGCTCGGTTTTTTGACTTCATCCGGTTGACTTTGACTTGAGGATGCGCCCTTAGTGAACCCTAGACCAGTTGTAAATTCATCAAAATCTAAAGGAATTGTGGGTTCAAAGTGGGACATATCCTCGTTATCAGGCATTTTGGTGTAGTTGTGTCTAACCGGGGGAGGACAAGCCTTATAACCAATACACTTTACATCACCCTTTTTCTTTTGAGCATCGATAATATAATCCAAAACATATCTCGAGTTGGAATAACTGTCTAACTTGAGTTTGATTGTATCATATTCACACTTTGCACAAGCCAACTCTTTCTTTGTTTCCTCAAGCGTGTTAATGTAATTGTTAATCGTAGTTTGTTTTCTAAAAACATTCTTAGTTAACTAAGAAACATCTTTCCTTAAGGTTTCAATTGTTGTTTTAAATTCTTTTTCGTTTTTCTTAAGAGCTATGTTTGCCTCAGTGCATTTTTATCAAATCAACAACCATACTTTAATGATGTTTCTTGGTGTGATCAAATTTACCCTCTAGCTCTAAGTATTTACCCTTTAAAACTATACATTCAAAACACTTAGACAAGATAGGTTTATCGAGACTTAACTGACTGGATTGGCAATCCAAACAAGCCATGAATGTTGCACGAAGAGTGGAAGATCCGCTTGATGAGAAATGCTTGGAAAACTCATCAGATGAGCCTTCAGTTTCATGCTCCAAAGCTGCTTCGTTGCAATCCATTGATTCAGTTTCAGTAATCACATCATCTACCTCAGCATCAACATCTTCAGATTGAACTTCACTTGAAGTCGATCATGTTTCATCTGAACTGCTACTATCCCATGAACTTTCATCATTTCTGGAAGATTCTCCATCACTGTCTTTCTTTGCAATTTCAGCATAGAGTGCAGTGCCTCCTCCGCCATTGTTTCCAAACTGAACAGACCAATCACAACCTTCATCTGCCTGAACAATCAAAGCTCTGTTTGCGGGAACAATTGCTCTTTCGTTGTTAGCAACTTGATTTCTGTTGAAAGGATACTGGTTCCCTTGTTGTGGAGGTTTCGCGCATTCTCTTTTAAAATGCCTCTTTTCTCTGTAGTTGAAACAAGTAACCTTCCTTTTTTCAAAACCATATGGAGTATCCTTGTTGCTTTCCAGATTAGTTCTTCCCGTTCTCTCCATAAAGTCTTTTGCTCTCCTCACAGCACTTGCAAACGCCCATTTGATATCAATCAACTCCATCTCATCTTTATCAATTTGAGAGTAGTCCTCACTGGTTAGATTGATGTTGCCAATCTGTCCAGCTATCAATCCGCAGTAAGAACTCACCAAGGTGTTTAGAAGCTCCATGTGTTCTTTGGCAACTTCCACACTAATCTTAGATAGATGTGATGTATCAAGTCTGACGGTGTTTGGATTGGAAGGTTGAAAGTTGTTACCATATAAAGCTTGATAAGCTCTTAGATCGAATTGAGGTTGAGGTGTAGCAACTTGTGGTTTAGGGAAACAGGCACTTGGATCGAATTGGGGTTGTGCTAATTGGGTTTGTGATGCAGCAGCTTGTGGTTTAGGGAAATATGCACTTAGATCGAATTGGGGTTGAGGAGTAGCAACCTGTGGTTTAGGAAAATAGGCACTTGGATTGAAGGCTTGTTGTGAAACTTGTGGCATAAAAAGGGTTTGCATTCGATACATATGCAGTCTGAAGCTTCGGTTGCTGACTTGTACTCGCACCTATGTTAAAACCTCCAAAATACATCTCTGGATTTTATGGAACTGGAATTCGTTTGGCTTTTCGGATTTCTTCTTCATCTTTGTTCTCTAGCTTCTGAACGAATTCATAAATGCTACTCTCATTCAAAACACCAGTGTGCTTCAGCAACTCAATGAATTGATTCCACTTAGGAGGTAAAGCCTCAGCAAAACGCATAACCATCTCTTGTTGTGATGCGTTGACCTTGTATGAGTACATCTCACTAATCAAATGACAGTACCGAGTAGTCATCTCGCTAAGTGTCTCATTCTCAATGAACAAAAACCCTTCAAACTCTTTCTTTAACAAATCATGTCGGACCTTTCTTGTTGCTGCATTTCCTTCTCCTCTGGTTTCCAAGATGTCCCACAAATTCTTTGTAAAGATAGAATAAGCGAATTGATGATAAATATCCTTATGAAGCGCTTGTGTAAGGATAGCGAAGGCCTTCTTCTCAAGATCATAAGCCTTCTTATCACCTTCGCCAATTCCTGCCAAGGTAACTGGATTGGAAACTGCTGCTTCAAGAGCTTCATTGAATGGCGTAGTAAAACACGTCCACAGCTCGGTATTTTGCCCTAGAACATAAGTATGGAAACGACTTTTCCATGATGGATAATCATTCATATGATTTAGCTTTGGCGGACGATTGTTGATTCCTGCTTCACTCTCGCTTATAAGAAGATTTTGAATGCTATGACTTTGATTAGCAACACATGCCCATTGACTAGCTGCAATCGTTTGTTTGGGCATTAAAGATTTTAACCATTGTGAAGGATCTTGACTTAATTCTGAGCTATCACTCCAATCCCACGGATTTGTACTCATATTTGGTTGTGGTATAAAGACAAATACTTGAAAAACCAACTAAAACAAATTTTATGTGATTTGTAAACCTTGTGTGAATCTTACTATGAAAGAACTTGTTTTCACGAAAGATGTTAGACGAAGAAAGACCAATCCACGAAGAAGTGAATAAACTTATGAGAAAAATGGAATTTGTGAGACACCACAAAAGGACAAATGACTTAGTTCTTCTTACTCAAAATCCTTGTTGACCTTGGGTTCTTCGTGGGAATGAAAAATGGACTTTCTCATGAATAAGACAAAAGAGCAATGAAGAACCTAATAAGACAAAATTGGGTTCTTTACCAATTTGAAAATGAGGTTTTTCGTGGGGGCTAAAACAACGAATAACTGGGGTTTTTCGTCCAATATCAAATCAACGAAGAATGGGTTTTTCGGTGACTTTAGTTTTGCTGCAGGAGATATGATATTTTCAAAATCTTATCCTGACACTCAGAGTTGGTTTGACAAATTTTCAAACAACCATCATTCGATGACCAACTTTGTCAAACAAATAATATAATAAGCTTTGCAATAATTCAAACATAAACGCAAACCCAGAAAACTTATGAAGAACACTAGGAACACATGAGTTTTCCGATGAACTATATGAGTTTTCCGGTGCCGGAAAAATTGTCGAACACAAATTTT
Source organism: Helianthus tuberosus (assembly GCA_030545235.1). Taxonomy (NCBI): domain Eukaryota; kingdom Viridiplantae; phylum Streptophyta; class Magnoliopsida; order Asterales; family Asteraceae; genus Helianthus; species Helianthus tuberosus. The sequence goes on along the minus strand of JARYGA010023979.1, from coordinate 10,459 downwards.
GACGTAGAAACTCAAAACAACTTGTACCTTCAAATATCTCCAACGCTTTTAACAAGTTTTAAACAAGAACAACATCATAATAACATCATATTTTCGAGCTCTAAAACAGAATTTTTTCAAGAAACACAACTGGGTTTTGGATTTTTAATCAAGAAAACCTTAAAAACCCACTCGAAAATCACAACGGTAACTCGGTCTTCAACAAGAAATCGAGCCTTACGCTCTGATACCACTTGTAGGTCCCGATGCGGATAGTCGGACAACTACGAGATCTTGTTTCGAACACCGTAACGAGTGCGGAATCCACGTTACATTACAAACCGAGCGAGAGATAAACACAACACAAAGATTCAACGTTTAACAGTTGTATATTGAATATCGACAGAGTATTGTTACAAAAGATGACACAATAAGAAAATAACAATAAACTCTAATGTTCTCTTAGTTCTCTCTCTCTCTCTGTATTTCTGTATGTATTATGTCTGTTTATATAAGCACATGATCTGCAAAGTCTTTCGTCACTATCCAACAAAAAACTATAAACCACGAAAGACTTGTAGTATTTCGTGAGAAACAAACTGATAACTAAACATGGTTCTTCGTGGAAGGCTTTAGACGAAAGATGTCTTTCACATATGAATTCTTCGTGGATAGATGATTGGACGAAGAATGTTATTCACACATGGGGTTCTTCGTCCAAGTTATCACCATTGCCCTTGATTTTCTTGACTGTATATCTCTTAAATATCAACATATACACGTGTGATTTTGTTTACGAAGATTTTTCAATGCCGAGAACCTCGATCAGAGTGTAAAAAAGGCGTAAGGTTCACAATGGTGTAAAATTAAAATGGGATATACCGGGCTAGGATTCGAGTTACCGGAACAAGGGCCAAACAACCACCCAAGAATGGAATCGTCGAGCGAAAAGATTTGACAACCTCCTAGAAGCAGCTTTTCTTGCCACCAGACCTTTCTCCATCAATTAGGAATCTGATGCCATCACTAAACACATTCCTTAAATTGTAGCCATTTGTTGAGTGTTTTTTTTGTGTCTAATCCGCATATGTATCACCATTTCCCTTGATTTTCTTGACTGTATATCTCTTAAATGTCAACATATACACGTGTGATTTATTTTACGAAGATTTTTCAATGCCGAGAACCTCGATCAGAGAGTAAAAAAGGCGTAAGGTTCACAATGGTGTAAAATTTAAATGGGATATACCAGGCTAGGATTCGAGTTACAGGAACAAGGGCCAAACCAACCACCCAAGAATGGAATCGGACAAAAAATAGGTTAGTTTTATGCCTCATTTGATGTAATTTATATGTTGCATTTTACACACATCAAATACCTCCACACTTGAATATTTGCTTGTCCTCAAGCAAAACTCTTGATTATGTAGCGTACACACCCAAATGGAATAGGTAGGAGAGAAGTTTTGGGCTTGTCTTGAGTGTCGGGAATCCAAGATCTTTATTGGGTTTTATTTTTATGTTATATACAATCCTATTCCTTATGATTTATTTAGAAAGTTTCACAAGAGAAATTACTTATTTAGGCAAAACATGCCTCTTTAAAATTCCATTTATATACAAGTTCACATACCTCACGGGAGATCACTCACCACTCGGCAGAAGATGTATGTTTGTGAAACACTCGAGACCGGCATGGAACTTACTTCTACCATATGCTTGCCAAGCAATCAATCCTCTTCCTTTTTAACTATAAACCTTTTTAAATATCAAGAGGACTTGGTAAAGGGTTAGTCTTGGGCTAAAGGTAGTTGTTTTTGGTTAGTGATTAGTAAAAAGGGCTAAAAGCGTAAAAAGCGTCGGTCGTCGTAAAACTTTTTGTTTTTGTGACTTTTATTCAAACTAAGCATCTTCAAACAAAGTTTCTTTGAGGAACTTGTTTGTTTATTGCTAGAGTATCATTTTTTTGTCGATAGAAACATCACAAAAAAACAATAAACTATAAACAATAAACTGATAACTAAACATGATCTCTCAGTTCTCTCTCTCTCTGTATTTCTGTATGTATTATGTCTGTTTATATAAGCACACGATCTGCAAAGTCTTTCGTCACTATCCCACAAAAAACTACAAACCACGAAAGACTTGTAGTCTTTCGTGAGAAACAAACTGATAACTAAACATGGTTCTTCGTGGAAGGCTTTAGACGAAAGATGTCTTTCACATATGTATTCTTCGTGGATAGATGATTGGACGAAGAATGTTATTCACACATGAGGTTCTTCATCCAAGTTATCACCATTGCCCTTGATTTTCTTGACTGTATATCTCTTAAATATCAACATATACATGTGTGATTTTGTTTACGAAGATTTTTCAATGCCGAGAACCTCGATCAGAGTGTAAAAAAGGCGTAAGGTTCACAATGGTGTAAAATTAAAATGGGATATACCGGGCTAGGATTCGAGTTACCGGAACAAGGGCCAAACAACCACCCAAGAATGGAATCGTCGAGCGAAAAGATTTGACAACCTCCTAGAAGCAGCTTTTCTTGCCACCAGACCTTTCTCCATCAATTAGGAATCTGATGCCGTCACTAAACACATTCCTTAAATTGTAGCCATTTGTTGAGTGTTTTTTTTGTGTCTAATCCGCATATGTATCACCATTGCCCTTGATTTTCTTGACTGTATATCTCTTAAATGTCAACATATACACGTGTGATTTATTTTACGAAGATTTTTCAATGTCGAGAACCTCGATCAGAGAGTAAAAAAGGCGTAAGGTTCACAATGGTGTAAAATTTAAATGGGATATACCAGGCTAGGATTCGAGTTACAGGAACAAGGGCCAAACCAACCACCCAAGAATGGAATCGGACAAAAAATAGGTTAGTTTTATGCCTCATTTGATGTAATTTATATGTTGCATTTTACACACATCAAATACCTCCACACTTGAATATTTGCTTGTCCTCAAGCAAAACTCTTGATTATGTAGCGTACACACCCAAATGGAATAGGTTGGAGAGAAGTTTTGGGCTTGTCTTGAGTGTCGGGAATCCAAGATCTTTATTGGGTTTTATTTTTATGTTATATACAATCCTATTCCTTATGATTTATTTAGAAAGTTTCATAAGAGAAATTACTTATTTAGGCAAAACATGCCTCTTTAAAATTCCATTTATATACAAGTTCACATACCTCACGGGAGATCACTCACCACTCGGCAGAAGATGTATGTTTGTGAAACACTCGAGACCGGCATGGAACTTACTTCTACCATATACTTGCCAAGCAATCAATCCTCTTCCTTTTTAACTATAAACCTTTTTAAATATCAAGAGGACTTGGTAAAGGGTTAGGCTTGGGCTAAAGGTAGTTGTTTTTGGTTAGTGATTAGTAAAAAGGGCTAAAAGCGTAAAAAGCGTCGGTCGTCGTAAAACTTTTTGTTTTTGTGACTTTTATTCAAACTAAGCATCTTCAAACAAAGTTTCTTTGAGGAACTTGTTTGTTTATTGCTAGAGTATCATTTTTTTCTCGAAAGCAAAATCATGCTACCCAAGAAAAAGGAAAAGGCAAACAAATCCAAACCAAGAAAAAGGTTCAGAAGGTGAACTTTATAAAATCCCGAGGGACCGATAAAATTGAAACTTTTGAAAACAAATCCGACACGGATTTTGTTAAACAAAGTAAAATTTTGAAAAGAAACAGTCAAAACAATTACACACAACACACAAACGGTTGTGATGTAGCACCAAGTACCTCGAGATCACGAAGTTCATCATCAAGCTCTTACAGTTATGATACTCCGAGGTTTGTTGAGCAGAGATCATGCTTTGAATGTTGTGAGTTTGGGCACATTGTCAAGAACTGTCCATATCTCACCAAGGGAAAGGCAAAGGTTGAAGCCCCCTATGGTAACAGTTACCATAAAAGATCTGTTTCACCAAAACAGGACCCTCGTCTTGTTAAACAACGACAAGTGAAACAGAAAAAGAAACAAAGAAAAGAAGTTGAAAAGGCTTTAAAACTGGAGGTTGTCCAAACACAGTCTGTTAAATCAGATGTTAAAAATGAAAAACAGAAACAAATTTGGAAACCAAAAACGGTAACTGTTTCAGGGGGAGCTCAATCTATTCCGAATCATCAGGAAATCGAAGTTACAATCCTCGATGATGCCGGATGACCCAAGTCAATGAAGGCTTGGGTCCCCCTTTCCAACTAATCTCTGAATGAGTGTGAAGGATGTTCCAGGAGGAACTATTGATAGTCTTAGGATTGTTGATAGTGGAACGTCCATGCACAAGATAGGCGAATTAAGGCTCCGACACATTGTTACATCTAGGAGTTGTTGCCTTTGATGGAGAGAGAAAAAGAAAAGAAGAATGTCTGATGAAAGAAATTGAAAGCTTTGACAAAATGAAAATCATTCCAAAGTTTGATTGTTAAAGGCTTTGATCAGGTCCCCAGGATAGATTCAATCAAAATGTACGCACCTGCAGCACGTCTGAAGTTCAAAATCAACAAGATGAACGTGCAGTGTACATTTCTCCACGGTGTAATTGAAGAAAATGTGTTTGTTGAACAAACCAACCGAGTGTGCGGATGCCTTGGTGTGGATTGAACAACCGCACACTACTTCTCAAAGAGAAAGTCAAAGACCTTCGCTGGTGCAATGTGAAAGACCAGCCGGACCCGGAGGTTTATGATCTTGTTTCTGTGAAGAGATTTCTCGGTTAATTAAAGTAGCTGCATGATCGACTTTGAAATCTACACCGGGTGGATATCCAGTTTGGGAGAGCACTCAGATTCCTGGCAATGCATGAAGAAGTTGCAGGATACGGTTTTGAATTTCTAATCTCTCTTATACTTGTCGATATTTAAGCTTCTTTATGAATTATTATCATCTCGTACAACACTCTTTGGCCAGACATGTTGATCTCAAATATCACCTCACACGTGATTGTTTCAATATGAAACTCGTCAATGTTGTCATGGTCCGCACCGAGTAACAACTTGCCAACTCATTTTTCCAAAATTCGATAAATCACTTCTGATTAAATTAATTTTGGTAAGCGGCATTGAGGTAAAACATGACTTAACCGACATCGGGAAATATTTTTTTTTTGTGAATATTTCTCTTTAGAAATTCCAAAAAGATGTCTTTCAAAGTCTGAATTTACTTTTTGAATTTTAGGGGGAGTAAATCCAAATCCGAAAAATTCAAAACGATGCAATCCAAAAAATTCAAAACGATGCAAAACGCGCCAAAAAGGACAAAAACAAATGAAAAAAATGAGTTTCCTGGCGAGAAAAATAGAAAATGATAGTACATCAGTGGTCTGTCGAAACCTCTTTGAACTTAAAAAAAATGAAAAACGATACGTAGCTCTATATTCGATGTATCAGTAGGCTCACAATCATTTTAAAGTGTGCAGGGTGATATAAACCTAAATCGACTGAAGACTGTGTGGGAACGACTCATTGGCATATGGTCTTGGTACCAAAATTTCGTTTGATAGATTGCCGAGGTTCTGAGATATTTGGTCTTTATGCTGTTTATCATCTGAGTATCATGGTTGTTTCTTTTACCGAAAAAAAAAATAAGAGAGACGAAGTGTAGATCTTCCATGATACTATACATACGTGTACATATTGCATACGACCTCAAGAACAATCACATGTCCACAAAAATAAGTGATAATATATCATAGCTTTCATGGGGGAGTCAAGTTCGTCTCTTTGTCTGTATGTTGGTGCTAACCTGTTCACGGACTTGCTCCTGTGCCCTCATGCATATGAAAATCAAGTTCCTCATCAATAAGTGATTCTATCACGTAGGGCTTGTTTTCAATCAAAAATAAGTGAGTATCTCACATCATTTTATACGGTCAAATAGATGATAAATGGTATACTCACCAGTAAGATGAACTCTCGTGCATACCTTGATACGGGAATGTGTCGTGAGTGGATGAACACCGGTCGGTAAGTATAAATCATACACTAATCGTATCCCCTAACCGCGAGTACATCTGATAAGTTGAGCTTCTATGGATAACAATACCGATAATCGTTATAGGATGCTTATTTAAATGTTAACTAATTGAACAATAAGAGTGTTTTGGCGTGACTGTACACTGATATGATTCTCTTACCCTCGAAACTCGCAAAAAGAATGTCAGTAAATATTTATTTACTTTTCTCTGTTTCAGAATCGCTGTATATATTTATTTATTGCTTTCCGTCTTTACATTTGAAAAATGAAAAATACCAAAAAGATTTGAGGTGTGTTTTAATATAAATTTTATAAAATCCAAAAAGATTTTGCTTCTAGTTTATTTTTGATTGACCGATGTTGAAACTCGAGTCTATCCTACCCCAAATTCCTGATTGTAAGCCAGAAAACAATTGCATCTTCATAAACGGTCGAAGTTAATGAGTTTTGAAAGTTAAAAGCTAAAGTTGATCATGTTGTAAACTTTCAAACTGTTGGTGATCGGTGTTTGATTGAGAGTTGGTCTCATATTTGTCTTTTGTTTAATTTGTCTATATTCCAAGCGGTTGTTCTCATTACGTGTTTAGCTCTGTAGCGTGTGCAGATGTCGCATTCGAACCAGCTAAAAGCGAAAGAACGTGTCAGATGACAAGTCGTAAAGTGAAGACACGACATTGATGCAATCAGAGGATCAAGAAGATAGGATTGCAGCTAACCACTCATCAATACCAAAAGGATCTGAATTATTGAAGATCAAAAGATTCACGAGCATCTTTCAAGGGGGAGTTTGTTGATACAATGCCTGTTTGTGACACGTGAAGACCTTTTAAAGACCCGACAATGTGAATAACGAACCATCACGAGAAGCGTCTAAGGGGGAGGTTGTTGATACAATTTATGTGGACGCGACTCGGTTCAGTTCGACTCGGTTAGGTTCGGCTCAGTATTGACATCGCGACATTCCTTCATCGTACGTCCCAGAGATCGACACACGAAGCACGAAGAGCCGCGGACTGACATCACCATGACATCACCATGATTATGTCATGTTGATGTCATGACCTATGACCAAACTGCATGCAACAATGAAACTAATAATCATGCACGTGATACGTTGAACATCCACAAAGAACCTCAGCCAATGAAAGAACATCATCCATTACAATTCACAAAGAACCAGGTTATCATTTATACGAAGAACCTGACATTACGAAAGACCCTTGATGTTTTGTGAGTTTTAACTTGGACGAAGAACCTCATGTGTGAATAACATTCTTCATCCAGTCATCTATCCACGAAGAATGCATATGTGAAAGACATCTTTCGTCTAAAGCCTTCCATGAAGAACCATGTTTAGTTATCAGTTTGTTTCTCATGAAAGACTACAAGTCTTTCGTGGTTTATAGTTTTTCGTGGGATAGTGATTAAAGACTTAGTCTTTCGTCAACTTGCAGATCATGTGCTTATATAAACAGACAGAACACAGACAGAAAAACACAGAGAAAGAACTGAGAGCACATTAGAGTTTATTGTTATTTTCTTATTGTATCATCTTTTGTAACAATACTCTGTCGATATTCAATATACAACTGTTAAACATTGAATCTTTGTGTTGTGTTTATCTCTCACTCGGTTTGTATCGTAACGTGGTTTCCGCACTCGTTACGGTATTCGAAACAAGATCTCGTAGTTGTCCGACGATCCGCATCGGGACCTACAACCAGCTCATTTCCTTCATTTCAAACCTTCACAACTCCAAACTTTTCTCTCAAAGCTGACTTCGAGCATTTCTTGGAGCTTATCTCAGCCACTTCCAAAGTGAGTTTGATACTCACTAACACTTTCTTCTTCTTCTAATTCTTCCACCTTTATAAACTTTTACAAGATTCTTCACAAATCCTTCACTTGGTTTCTCAGATTTGGAATGGCAAACTGATACTAACTCTCAATTTGTTGAGGACCAAGCTGGAAGTGAAGATAATCTTTCAAACATTTTGACAAGCAAACTTTCTGACTTTGAACTCGGCCGAATCAGAGGTTCTCTGAGCTCATAAGCTAAGTCAATAGCTGTGGTTTCATGTTAGAGCCAATTCCAACCGAGAAGGTAATCAATTCAACCAAAACCAAACTAAATTCACCTTGAAACAACTCCAGTCGTCCGGAATGATGGCCCACTCGCCCGAGAGGATAACCCTCTCGCGCTAGAGGGGACTTCCTGTCGTCCAAAATAGACTGTTTCACTTAGTTCCGATGATTCTAAGTGTTGAATGATTATCAAGATCCCTATTTTCAATATAGACGATTCTGGAATATCAGTGTGTGATCTTTGGGTGCCTTGGCTTCCAATCTAGTTCCACCACCTCACTTAAACTCGTAAGACGAACACCCAAACAATCTCCTAGACCTAAAACAAGTTAACCCCGTCTAGCCTCCAATACTTAGTTAATTCTTTCCATGTCGTGTTGGCACACCTAGGTTGTCCTTATTCAGTTGTTTGGCTTATTTACATTCTGTATTTCCGTTTTCGTATTCATGACTAACCGGTCAGTTAACTAAGTTAACTAATTTGTGCTTTGGTGAATAATAACGAGGTTATTACCTCCATGCATGACTTCTATGAATTTAGGAACATTCTGGACTGATATTGTACTAATATTATAACTAATAACTTAACAGAAATCACGAACATAACTGATTAATAGTTAAAAAGTTCAAACGAGAATCGGTTCGTCAAACAGTCCCTCTCGCGTGACAGGGTGATCCCACTCACGCGAATGGCTTGTCGTCCCAAACCGTTCTCTCGTCCGAACAGTTCGTATTTCGGTTTCCCCGTTATTCTGTATTCTGCGTTCCTTGTCAGTGATTTTGGTGGGCAAACTAGGACCCGTAAAATCACAGAAACTCAGTGTCGTGACAAGTGCACGGACATAATATACTTTCTGTTTATTTATACTTTCGTATTATACTATATAATTTAACTCTGTATCATAACCCTCCATTCCAACTTCAACTAACACCTTCGTTTGCCCTGTAGGGTAACCTTGGTGTTCCTGTACTAAAGCAATGTTCCCTTTGCTCGTCGAGTAGAATAACCTTGGTGTTCCTGTACTACGTTAACCAACTCTACGCTCGCGAAATTTCTAAAGAAGATTTAGCAAAACCGTGAGTATACTCGAACACCCCTTTTTCCGTTTTACACGTTGGGTGCAATATGTTACTATTAAACCTACACAGTTACACTTAGACTTGATACAAAACTGCACAAACAAACCAATTCATGCATGCATACGTTATACTTGATTTGTTATCCTGGATGTGTAAAAACCCCAAAAATATAAAATTATATATATGGGTATACATGTATAATTAATTATATTGATAATATATATTCAAAAATAAAACTAGGGATATTTAACCAAGTTATTTATATGTTATGAATGATGAAGAATCAAGGGATTCTAACTCATTTTATAAACCTTAAAACTAGAGGGACCAAACTGGACATAATGGAAATTTATTTTTAAAACAAAAGCTAAACTCAAAACACACACTTATGTGTGTTATCTCCTGTTCGACCAAAACAAGAGCAAACAGAGCTCTTCCCCCTTAAACCCTAAATTCACCTAATCCTATAAAAATCAAAGAAGGAATTCGATATGGAATCAATTCCAAGTTAAATTCGTGATCACTATAGTTAGGAGATCACAAGGTCTATTCAATTTTGATCTTTGGTGATGTTTTGATTTGTTATGAATTCTCATAATTGAAATTCTTGAATGAATGATTGATGTTTTGGCAAATTAAGATGATTACAAGTCTAGGAACAAACTCTAGATGAAAATTTAATGATTTTATGTCATTACTAGTGAATTAAAGATTTATCATATATGTGTTATATGGGGTTTGTGATGAACACTTGAATTATAGTGATAATTAGTGTTACTTGATTGTTATGATGCTAGTTTAAGTGTTGTTTATTGCATACTAGACATATGAGTATGAAAAAGATGATTTGACATGGTTAATATAAAATCTCGCCCATAAGATGTTTGACAAAATGTCTAATTGATCTTGAAATATTGAGAAATATGAAAGAATCACTTAATTGATTAGTTATACGCGTTGTATGTTGAATATTGAAACATGAGTTCTAAGCGATATACTCGAATTGAATTCTATAGGCAATTTGGGCGGATCATCGAGTAGTCAAGGCGGAACGGATAACCGCTTGAAGGAAAAGCTTTAAAGGTACGCGGCTATATGCTTCGTAGAATTTTCATTATTATTTTTATGATTACTTACGTTAAATGATAATTTCAATATTATGAAGTTCGGTTAATACAAAAATGGTGGTTCCGTATAATTAAACCGAATGGATTAATTAGAATCTAACAATAAGTTAAAGAGTAAAAGTGATGGATTTCACTATACTATTCAACGGGTCAAAATAACTCGAATAATGAATGTTTGGTAGTGTGAAAGT